>JBBPBX010083560.1:0-15497 GCA_038048925.1 Garcialebias charrua | reverse complement strand
GTATGTATGTATGTATGTATGTATGTATGTATGTATGTATGTATGTATGTATGTATGTATGTATGTATGTATGTATGTATGTCTCGTAATTCTCTGACTTTAGAATGCAACTATGTCCAAGCCGCACTTATTAAATATAAGATAAATCATAATTTTTAACATAAATATGACGCTCCAGTTTTTAAGCCGCAAGCGTCCACTGTTCAGAATCTGTGCCCAGTCTGCTCCGGCTGTGTGCAGCTTTCTTGTAGTACAAGAATCAGCCAGCAGATGGTGTTTCACAGAATATAGCTTGTTTTCAACACATGCACAGACTGCGTGATCGTCACGTCTTCATGAAGCTTCGCTGTCTGACTCATGGTTACAACCATTATACCTTCAAAATGAACACAATAACTAAACATAATCATTGGACAGAACAATGCCAAACACCTACATAACAGAAATTATTTTAAAATTATTTACCGGTAAAACCCAGTCTTATCTAGGTCATATGACTGGAAGTCACCGGAAGCTATGGTAGATGTTCTGGATGGTATGGAGACTGCTACCAGTGATGTCCTCTGCTGTTGGCACCACCTCTGTAGAGCTTTCTGTCTCAGACTGGTGCAGTTCCTGTACCACCCTGTGATGAAGCCTGTCAGCAGGCTCTCACTGGTGCACATATAGAAGTTGGTGAGGATGCTGGTGTTTGTACCAAACTTCTTTAGTCTTCTTAAGAAGTAGAGTCTTTGGCTTTCTTGACCACAGTGTCTGCATGTAAAGTCCAGGATAGATCCTCAGTTATGTGAACACAGAGAAACTAGAAGCTGCTGACCTGCTCCACTTCAGCGTTGTTTATGTTGATTGTTGAGTGCTGACCTCCACGCTGTCTCCTGAAGTCCACTATCATCTTTGTTTTGTTGACATTTAGAGAGAGGTTATTTTCCTGACACCAGCCGGTCAGTTATTTCACCTCATCTTTGTAGGCACTCTTGTCGTTGTTGGTGATGAGGCCCAAGATGCCCAAGATTTTATACGTCTACCTTATAATGTTTTGCTAGTTTTTTGATACTTTGTAAAAAAAAAAAAAAAAACTTTTTTTTTCTTCTCTCTTTTGTTTTCTATTGTTTATTGTTTGTTTGTTTATTGTTTATTGTTTAAGGAAATTATACCACTGCTGTTCATTGTTCTTTAGTTTTAGCAGGTCGCTTTCGTAAATGAGCCCTTGAGGTTCAAAAGATTTACCTGACTAAATAAAGGTTGAATGAATGAAAAAAGATGGTGTCATCATCAGTGAACTAGAGGATGATATTAGAGCTCTGCTTGGCGGTACAGTCATGTGTAATAGAGAGTACAGGGGTGGACTGAGGACACAGCACTGAGGTGTACCAGTGCTGAGAACTAGTATGGAGAACAGGTGACTGCCAATTCTCACTGCCTGTGGTCTGTTGGTGAGTCCAGTATCCAGCAGCAGATTAACTTCTCCAGGCCCAAGGTGGTGAGCTTGGAGACCAGTTTGGAGGGGATTATGATGTTGAATGCTGAGCTGTAGTCAATAAAGAGTATTCTCACATAGGTGTTTTCCTTCTCCAGATGGATGAGGGAGGTGTGAACTGCTAATGCAATAACCTAATTTGCACCTGTTTGCTCTGTATGCAAACTGTAGGGGGTCCAGGTGTCAGGAGGGAGACACAGATATGAGTTTCGATAATTTGCTCAAAGCATTTCATGATGACAGATGTAAGTGCTATGGGCTGAAAGTCACTAAAGCAGGATGCTGCAGAGGTCTTTGGAATGGGGACAACAGTAGAGGTCTTGAAGATGGTGGACGCAATACACTGGCTCAGAGACAGGTTAAAGATATTGGTAAACACCTTGGTGAGTTGGCCAGCGCATACTCTCAGCACCCGTCCTGGGATGCCATCAGGCCCGGGTGCCTTGCAAGGGTTTACTTTCTGAGTCACAAACTAACCACTGTAACTATTAACTTTGTACCTAAATATATCTACTGTATCATCACAACCTCAGTTCAACCTGTACTTTCTAAAATTACAATCAGATCTGTAGTTTTGTTGACACAAACAGAGTGAAGAGCAAGGACTGAGCACACATCCCTGAAGGATCCCTACGTTCAGTATGATGGAGCATGAAATTATGTTATTAGTACCAACCCAAACTATCTGCTGTCTTCCTGATAGGAAGTTAAAAATATAGCTACATTTTCATCATGACTTGAAAGTAGAAGACATACAATGTGAGAGAATAAAGCAGAAACAAAGTTAATTCTTATGAACTCAGAAAAATATAGGATTACCGTACTATTCAAAAAGCCAAAAGACAGCCACCACTAAGAAAGACTAATGGTTACTACTACTTACATCCTTTATTTTTTTATTTTTTTTACAAAGTTACATGGTTCAGCTTTAGTCACTGACTTTTTGTTTTTTTAGTGTGTTAATATTATTACATTAGCCAGTGACTCATTAGGGAGTATACAATTTGTTGGTCAGCCTCATTGTGATGCTTTTTATTTGATTTTCATGTTTAAAATAACAAACTTTTTTATTTTTAGCTTTCATATATGAGAACAGAAAAAAAAACGTGAATACAGTAGTGCATGTGTATAAGTCATAAGCTACTGTTTTTACTCTATTGTGTTATGTTGCCTGAGTTACATGTCTTCTGGCCTCTGTCTGCAGCTACCAAATCTGTGAATTTCTGTATGAGAAGAAACATATGTATGACAGGATTGTCGACTGCTATTTAAGAGACCCCCTTCGAAAGGTATTGTGCTATTTGGATTTACCAGAAATTTTGGCTAATATATTCCAAATACAAATGTGTAATTTTGATATCATATTTTCCCATTAAAATAAAGCATGTACCGGTAGTAATATTTTCTGTCCATTTATGTTAGTTGGAAGTCTTCAGCTACATACACAATCTAATGTCTCTGCCCGGCTACACCTCTGAGGAAAAACAACAAGTGAAGAGCAAAGTTCTTCAACATACACAGGTTGGTACATGAGCAGACAGACCTACAAGTCCAGTTTTTGTTGCTTATTTCAGTCACAATCATAAAAAAATGAGCAACTACATAAGTGGGCTGTCTGGATCTTGTGTATACAAAGCGAGAGCTGTTTCCATCTTCTCGGCACAAAGTCAAGGGTGTTCGGGAACCTTAGGGGCTCATCTTCTTTTTGCAGAGGGCAGCCAAGCTCAAACTTAGATATAAGGTGAGGAACTCCATGTGAGGGAAGCTCGAAGTAAAACTGCTGCTCCGTCTCATCAAAATGGGTTAGCTGAGGTGGTTCAGATATCTGATTAGGACACCTTGGGTTCCTTTCTTCAGAGGGTTTGAAAAAGACCAATGCAGACCCAGAACTCACTTGAGGGGTTATATAACTTCTCTTGCATGCAAACACCTTAGGATCTCCAAAGAGGAGCTGGAGAACGTCACTGGGGAGATGGATGTCCGTGTTTCCCTACTGGAGGTATTTTTTCCGTGACCCAACCACAGATAAGCAGTTGAACGTAGATAAAGTCAAGTCAAGGTTCTTTATTGTCATTCGCACCACATGCGGTACATGAGGTGGAATGAAATTATGTACACAGGGTCCCAGTTACATCCAATAAAAGTATAATCTGTAAAATAAAAACAGTAATAAGATCTAAGATATGAACTAAGAATTAGGGGTTGAACGAGTACATAATTTTTAAACTCGACATTAACATAATAAAGCTCGAGTAGAGCTTGAGTAGTTGATGACGTCATAGGATCTTAAGATGCAAAAAAATAATAATACGCAAAAAAAAAGCTTAATTATCTATTTACAAAAAAAAAAAAAGACCAACAAAACATTGGGAGTGTGCATTATGCTGGACTACCATTTATCATACTGCAAATAAATCACAGGATAACACGATCCTTGTGTTTGTGACCCATATGCAGGCAGGCAGTGAAGCAGGGGTTTTAAAATTAAAATAATTTATTTTAAAACAACAAAAACAAAATGCTGGCGTGGCAGCAAAACTCACAAATGGGATCAGGCAAAAACAGGACAGTTACAGGCTTGGACAAATCTTCAGGACAGGAACAGAGGGGGACCGTGTTGTCTGAACAAAACAGAACAATGACTGGACAGTTTGAAGGTGGATGGAAGGAGTTTTTATACAACAGAGGTAGAGTGGATAATGAGTGCAGCTGGACAGGTAACTGATGAGGGACAGGTGTGAATGATTAAAGGCTGGAGAGGCAGACTGAGGAGTGAGTGAGAAAATGACAACGGAGACAAAGCACAAGAAATACAAACCACAAAGAGCAGAAAAATAAACACAACAAAGAGGCTGAACACAAGCAGGGAAAACGCAAAGACTCCAGACAACTAGGGAACAGACTATGACACAGGAAAACCAAAACTATTAGTTATTATTATTAAGCTGCAAACGTGAAAGAAATGTGCGGCACGTCAAAAACAAAACTAAAAACAGTGGGGCAGTCGACCACCCCGCACCGCCCGCGGTGCTGCGCATTAGGTTTAGTTTTACAGATCATTATGTTTACTGTATAGTTTTTTTATATAGGTTTAGAGATTAATATTTTTTGCTCTTTGTTTGTGAAACAAGGTCAGTGGAGGTTCTGGTTCGGTCGATTGGACCCGGTGTTGCACTATATTCTGTGACCTGCAACAGTGCATGCAACACTGCCCCCTATGGTCACAATACATGGTGGTCACAGAATTTGGTGTAACACCGGTTCGCAACGCGCTCCAAACAGGAAGTTGATTCATTTTTTGTTCTGTAACGGCGACGTGATGACGTCACTACGAATACTCTATGTGAAATTAAAAAACTTGGTAGATGTCCTAATCCTAATCGATGTGTCGATTACTCGAGTAGTCTGTTAAGGCCCTACTAAGAATATGCTAAACTAAGAATACTCTAAACACTAATAGTGCAAAAACAATACGCTGAACAACAGCAGCACGAACATGAGTCTGTTAGTAGATGAGTATGAATGAATACAGCAGCATGAAATAAATCAGCAGCATGAGATCAGCAGCATTGATAATCAGCAGCACATGTCAACAATCAAAGTGGTTACAGTGATTTTTCCCCCCACATTTTTCCCACACGATGATTCTGACTTGGGATTCATGAGTCTAACGGCTTTGTTGTTGTTCCTCAGTCAAGTGGTTCTACACTTAATGCTCCTCAACCTCCTTCCTGAGGGCAGCAGGGCAAAAAGTGTGTGTGCTGGGTGAGTGTGGTCCTTCATGATGCAGGTGGCTCTCTTCCTGCATCTGGAGGTGTAAATGTCTGTGATGGTGGGGAGACTGACTCCAACATCTTCTGTGCAGCCTTCACCACTCTCTGCAAAGCTTTTCTTTCTGCAGCTGTGCAGCCTCCATGCCACACGTTGATGCTGGAGCACAGGATGCTCTCCACTGCACACCTGTAGAAGGAGGTGAGGACTGAGCTGCTCAGACCAGCTCGTCTCAGCCGTCTGAGGAAGTAGAGTCTCTGATGAGCTTTCTTGATCAGGCTGGTGGTGTTGTTGCCCCAGCTGAGGGTGTCATTCAGGTGCACACCCAAGTACTTGTAGCTGGCGACCACTTCCACCGCATAGCCTCCTATATTCAGGGGGGTAGGTGTGTTTGTTCCATCTTAAATCCACGACCATCTCCTTCATCTTCTTCACAATGATGTGAAGGTTGTTCTTCCTGCACCAGCTCTCCAGGTGTTCCACCTCCTGCCTGTAGCTGGATTCATCGTTGTTTGTGATGCATCCCACCACCACTGTATCATCTGCAAACTTTACAATATGACAGCCTGGATGGGTAGGTAGGTGCACAATCATACGTGAGCAGAGTCAACAGGAGAGGGCTCAACACACAGCCCTGAGGGGACCCAGTGCTGAGAGTTATGGTGGAGGAGGAGAAGTTGTGGATCCTCACTGACTGGTCTGTTTGTTAAGAAGTCTAGTACCCAGTTACAAATGGAGGGGCTTAGTCCTAGTGTGAATAGTTTGTCCATCAGGGTTTGGGGGATCATGGTGTTGAAGGTAGACATGAAGTCCACAAAGAGCAAACATACCGGTACGTAGGAGTCCTGCTCCAGGTGGGTGAGAGCAGTGTGGACCACAGAGGAGATGGCGTCTTCTATAGATTGATTATCACGGTGTGCATACTGGTGAGGGCCCTCGCTGATGTTGATGGTGGTTTTGATGTGGGTCATGACCAGTCTTTCGAAGCATTTAGCGGGTGAGGGCTACTGGTCGGTAGTCATTCAGACCAGTCACTTAGATCTTTAAGGAACTGGGATTATGGTGGTAGTCTTCAGGCAGGTGGACACTGTTGCCAGGGTGAGGGAGGAGTTAAAGATGTTGGCTATCGCCTCGCAGAGCTGATCAGTACAGTCTTTCAGCACCTTCTCGGGGATGTTGTCTGGGCCGGTTGCTTTGTGAGGATTAATCCTCCTGAAGGTACTCCTTACTTCAGCTGAGGTCATGCTGCCGGTGGTGAAGGGAGTCTGGTGCTGGGTGGTCTGTTCGGGTCTTCAAAGCGTGCATAGAACCTGCTGATGGCATCAGGCAGTGATGGTTCCCTAGGGCATTGTGCACCCCTGCCTTTATAATCTGTTATACACAATGCCCCTAGACATGCTCCATGGGTCTTGTAAGGTGAATTGACCCTGGATCCTCTGTGCATACAGTATGTGGCTTTGGCCCTCTTAATACAAGCAGCCAGCTCTTTCCTTGTCCTCCTCAGATGTGTCCCTGACTTTCAGCAGCATTCAGCCAGGGTTTCTTGTCAGGTAGCTCTTCACACTTTCACAGTGCTGGTGGTGGTTACATCATCGACACACTTCTAATGTATCCAAGGACAGCGGATGTGTATTCCTCCAGGTCCAGCTCCCCCTCATTCACAGCAGCCTATCTGAAGATCTGCGTGGATGAAAAAACGTGTGGCAGGAAAGAGATGTCTTCCACCAGCCTAGTCCGTCTGCTCGTTCTTTGTGAAGCCCTACCTGCCTATCAGATGATCATTTTGTTCACTGTTGTTTTTCTTATTTTTAATGATTCTGTGAAACTTAAAGCCATCTTATAATTTTTAACATCTCAGGTTGTCATTTTTTTTTTGTATTTCCCTGACTTTTTGTGAATCACTCCTTATCATATTTTTATGTTTTGGCAAAATAAGAGGGAAACTGTTGAGCCGGTTGGTTACCTTATGTTGTAAATTAGTAAACTTATTCCCTAATGAATGTTTGTTTTTAAAATATTCTTTGGTTGATTTTGTCTGTTTGTGATTGTGTGTAAAAATGAATCCCAGGATCTTGTGAGCCTCGACCCCTGCAAACAAGCTGACCTTGTGGTGTGGCACTTTGCAGACGAGCTGCGGTCAATCATCTCTGAGCTCAAGGTGAAGTCCTAGTAGTTGTGTACAGCTGCTGATCATTTTTCCTCCTTTTAGACTTGAATACATGCACTTTTTCAATGTTTTTAAGACATGGAAACAATATTTTTATTTGGCCATTTTGATTGGTATAAGAACCAATCAATACCTTTTTAATAAGTGGAATAAGAACAATAAAACAATGTTTACTTCTGTACTTAAGTCAAACAAAAAACTTAAGAATTAATTTTTGAAGATGGATTTTTTCTTTACTTTCTGTCTTTTCTTATGTGTGCTTCTCTAGGATGACCAACTACTTTTCAGATTCCTCAACTTTCTTTTGGAGCCACGGTACGGTTTGCCTCCTGCCCTCTGCAGTTCTTAAACAGGCACCTTCTGTCCTCTGAGCTCATCTTGTATCTTTTGCACCGTTCATTTCGTTTCGGCTCTCTTTTTACAGAGAAGGATCTCATTCAGGGTCCACCTTGCTTTTGGACTCTGAACTTCATGAACTTCTGCTCGACTTGATGTGTCAATATGCTCCCGAACAACTCCTGGTCTTTCTCCAGACCTCTCAACACTACAGACTAGAGGAAGCCATACAGGTAATTTTTTAAATATTTGCACCTATTCAAAATGAAATTGTCACATCAACAATGATGTAATTTATTAAAGTCCATACTGACTTGTAAAAGTATTTAGCCATTTTATGTTCTTGTGTTATTGCCTTACAACCTGGTGTAAAAGGATTTTCATTTTGATTTTAAATAACGGACCTTTACAAAATACTGAGGATTAATTAAAGTAACTAGGTATATTCTTGTAAATATTTATCTAAAGTGCATAAATGTCATGCATGCTGTATTTACTGTCTATACTGCCAAACAAGAGACAGCATGAAGCTCAAGGAACGCTTCACACAGATCAGAGGCAAAGTTGTGGTGGACAACAGATCAGAGTTAGGTTTAAAAATAAAAATAAAAACTTCCCACACAGCTCAATTAAACTCATTATTAGCTAATTGAAAAATGATTCCACCACAACAAACTTGCCATGAGGGGGTTGTCCACCAGAAATCACAAAGTAGGTAAGGAGAACATTAATCAGAGAATATCCTGATGCATGCTCAATGCTTAATCAGAGAAACATGCTCAAAGGTAATGCTGATGGAGCAGAGCAGCTCCTCTGCACAGATCATATGATCTGTCTTCAGAATCAGTAATAGCTGCACATGGTTTCATGGAAGAGTAGACAGGAAAAAGCCATTAGTTAAAGAAAAAATAAGGCAGACTTTACTTGAGGCGGCAAGAACAACAACATGACATTTCACACTTCTTGAGAAACTCGAGTGTAGAGAATTCTCTGAGGTTGAGGTTGCAAGAACTCCCAAACCAGGGCTGGAAAAAAAAAAGGTCATTATTTACTAGTCCTGGGAGAAAGAACAAACTTCTCACTTCTTGTGGAGTATGTAACAGCAAGATTGTTGAACACAAACAATAAAAACATTTTATACCTCTATATTCATTCAACCTTTATTTCTACAGGTTAGTCGCATTGAGCCTTGAGGACTTATTTACAAGAGAGACACAATTTAGACTAAGAACACAAATGAGGTACAGACAACAATAAACAATCATATAAAAAGTACCGGTATATAAAATAAAAAATAGAAGAAATGAAATAAAAACTAAACAAAAACAGCTACATTATAAAGCAATGTAAGATACTAAAAACAGGAACATGTCTGCATTGGTTTTTGCCATGAACTTGGCAGATGTTTAATCAAAGTCAAAAGTCAAAGTTGCTTTTTTTGTCATTCGCACCACATATGGCATGTTGTGGAACAAAATAGTGTACACATGGTCCCAGTTACATCCAACAACAGTTTAGTTTAGTTTATTCATTCATTTTATAATAAAATCAAAAACAATTAACATATATACAATAAGAAAAGAAAAAGAAAAAAAATATATATATAAAAGGAAAGGCAGCAGATGAAGAAAAAAATCTTATTTTATCTGCCCCTTATTCTCTAATAAACAATTCATACAACCAATTTATTTAAATACATTTTGTGAAAAGATCTAGTTGTTATAATCTCAAGGGGAAATATGTATTTGTACAACCACAGTTTAGAACTAGTTTGAAAGGAAGATCTACCTTACGGTAATTCAAGGAGTACGATTATGGAATGACTTAATGACAAATGTTAAGGAAGCCAAATCAATCCTTGTATTTAAGAATCTGGTAAAAAAAATGGTTTGCTAAAAAAATATAAATGAATCTATTTTAATGTGTGATATATGTGAATTGAAAATTGACTGAGTTATTTACTTATTTTGTTATTAAAGAAAATGTTGTTTAAACTGTTATTAGATAAATAAGGAGCAGATTTAATAAGATGTATTCTTCATCTGCTACCTTTCATTTTATTTTTTATTTTTTTCTATTATAAATATGTTAATTGTTGTATTTCATATTATAAAATGAATAAATGAATAAAAAAAAATGAACAACTCATTTAACTTCCTTTATCTCATACAATTTCTGAATTAAACTCCATTTAGATATATGCTTTTAACAATTTAACCTTAACCATTCTTTTAAATACAACCATTGATTGAGCTTCTTTAACATCTGTCTCCAAGTCATTCCATAACCCAACTCCCTGAATTATGGTAGACCTTCCTTTTAAACTAGTTCTAAACTGAGGCTTAACAACTCAGTCTTTTGACAAAATACATCTGAATATTTGAAGGCAGTGTATTATTCTGTGCTCTGTACATAACTAACAAAATATTAGTATAAATTTTAAAGAGAAATAATAATAAGATTTAAGATATGAACTAAGAAATATGTTAAAACAAAAATATATTAAGCACTAGTAGTACAAAAACAATACACAATATGTGGGCAGCTATGGCTGAGTGGTTAGAGCAGTCGTCCTCCAATGCGAGCGTTGGGGCTTCGATTCCACCAGCAGTCACATGCTGAAGTGTCCCTGGGCAAGACACTCAACCCCTCATCGCCTCTGATGTGTCCCATCGGTGTATGAATGTGATAAAGCTCTGATTAATCTTTGTCTAGATCTAGTAGAGTGCTGTATGAATGTGTACATGAGGGCACAGATTTAGTTGTAAAGAGCGTTGAGTATCTTGGTAAGAAAGACAGGAGCTGTAAAGTGCAGTGCAGTCCATACGTTTAAAGTATCTTAGAGAGGTCAAGGTCGAGCGCTTCAGATCTTTTTGCAAGGTGTTCCACAATACAGGAGCGGAGTAGAACAGTGGTTATACAATAGTCGGTTTTAGTAGTTATTTTATAAATTAAAACACTCCTCCCCAGATTCTTTAAAATGACAGATTTTAAATTTACAAAGAAAAAATGTCAAGAGGGGTGAAAACTTTTACAGTCCACTGCTTAGTCACCATTTTTTTCCTGCTTGTAACTCTTCAGTACTGTATTTAGACTCTTTACTTGCAGCCTAATATTACCCTCTCACTACTGAAACCAAGGGAAACTACACAATCAATAGCAAAAAAAGGTTAAATCATGTCATCTAGACCTGTTTCTTTAAGTGAAGAAATGTTTCGTCCCCCATCCAGAGGACTTGGTCCGTCTGCGACCTGCCAAATAGATCTGTCCCATAAGTAGCCTTAATAGCTGCTACATAAATAGTTCTTTATGTAGCAGCTATTAAGGCTTTCAGTACTGTATTTAGACTCTTTACTTGCAGCCTAATATTACCCTCTCACTACTGAAACCAAGGGAAACTACACAATCAATAGCAAAAAAAGAATGTAGTAGAGGTGAAAAGAGTGTCAGATAGGGTGATGTGCCTGAAGGTAGAAGTAGAAGGTCTGATGCCAAACATCGTCAGTGGTTATGCTCCACAGCTTGTATGTGATTGGGAGGAGAAAGATACATTTAGGAAAGATCTGGATGAAGTGATAGAGTATTCCCAGAGAGGAAAGAGTGGTGATTGGAGCAGACCTGAATGGACATGTTGGTGAAGGAAACAGAGGGGATGAGGAAGTGATGGGTAGGTTTGGTGTCAAGGAAAGAAACCAGGAAGGACAGATGGTGGTGGATTTTGCCAAGAGAATGGAAATGGCTATAGTCAATACCTATTTCCAAAAGAGGGAGGAACATAGAGTGACCTATAAGAGTGGAGGAAGGAGTACGCAGATCGACTACATTCTGTGTAGAAGAGGAAACCTGAGGGAGATTGGAGACTGTAAGGTTGTGGCAGGGGAGAGTGTGGCCAGACAGCATCGGATGGTTGTGTGTAGAATGACTGTTGTTGCGAAGAAGAGAAAAAGAGTAAAATCAGAGAAGAAGACCAAATGGTGGAAGCTAAAGAAGGAAGAATGTTGTGAGAAATTCAGAGAGGAGCTGTTAAAGGCTCTGGGTGGTAAGAAAGAGCTTCCAAGTGACTGGGCTACTACAGCAACAGTAATTAGAGAGACAGGTAGGAAGGTACTTGGTGTGTCATCTGGACAGAGAATGGATGATAAGGAAACCTGGTGGTGGAATAGTGAAGTGCAGGACGCCATTCAAAGAAAGAGATTAGCCAAAAAGAAATATGACAGTGAGAGGACTGAAGAGAGGAGACAGGAATATAAGGAGATGGGACATAGAGCAAAGAGGGAAGTAGCTAAGGTAAAGCAGAGGGCGTACGATGAGTTGTATCGGAGATTGGACAGTAAAGAGGGCGAGAAGGACTTGTACTGATTAGCAAGACAGAGGGATCAGGCTGGAAAGGATGTGCAACAGGTTAGGCTTATTTAAAGATGGGAATGGTAATATTCTAACAAGTGATGAGAGTGTGACGGGAAGATGGAAGGAGTACAGTACTTTGAGGAGCTAATGAATGAAGAGAATGAAAGAGAAAGAAGAGTAGAGGTCATAGAATCTGTAGACTAGGAAGTGGGAAAGATTAGTGAGGGTGAAGTCCGGAAAGCTCTGAAAAGAATGAAGAAGGGGAAGGCAGTAGGACCTGATGACATACCAGTGGAGGTTTGGAAATGTCTTGGAGAGATGGCAGTGAGGTTTTTGACTCAAATATTTAATGGCATATTTGAGGGTGAGAAAATGCCTGAGGAATGGAGAAGAAGTGTGCTGGTGCCCATTTTTAAGAACAAGGGTGATGTACAGAGTTGTAGCAACTACAGAGGAATTAAGTTGATGAGCCACACGATGAAGATCTGGGAGAGAGTTGTGGAAGCAAGACTTAGACAAGAGGTGACTATCTGTGAGCAACAGTATGGTTTCATGCCAAGAAAGAGCACCACAGATGCATCTTTGCTTTGAGAATGCTGATGGAGAAGTACAGAGAGGGTCAGAAAGAACTCCATTGTGTCTTTGTGAATTTAGAAAAAGCATATGACAGGGTGTCGAGGGAGGAGGTGTGGTATTGCATGAGGAAATCTGGAGTGGCAGAAAAGTATGTTAGACTGGTACAGGACATATATGAAGACAGCAGGACAGTGGTGAGATGTGCTGTAGGAGTGACAGATAGCTTCAAGATGGAGGTGGGAGTGCATCAAGGATCAGCTCTGAGCCCCTTCTTGTTTGCTCTGGTGATGGACCGACTAACAGATGAGGTCAGGCAGGAATCCCCATGGACTATGATGTTTGCAGATGACATTGTGATCTGTGGTGAGAACAGGGAACAGGTGGAAGAGAACTTGGAGAGGTGGAGGTATGCACTTGAAAGAAGAGGAATGAAAGTCAGCCGTAGTAAGACAGAGTACATGTGTGTGAATGAGAGGGAGGAGGTGGAACAGTGAGGCTACAAAGATCAGAGGTCACAAAGGTGCAGGACTTCAAGTACTTGGGGTCCATTATCCAGGAAAATGGGGAATGTAGGAAATAAGTGAAAAAGAGAGTCCAGGCAGGATGGAGTGAATGGAGAAAAGTTTCAGGAGTGATTAGTGACAAAAGGGTGTCAGCAAAGGTCAAAGGAAACGTTTACAGGACAGTGGTGAGACCAGCTATGTTGTATGGTCTGGAGACAGTGGCATTGACAAAAAGACAAGAGAAAGAACTGGAAGTTGCAGAAATGAAGATGTTGAGGTTCTCCTTAGGAGTGACAAGGATGGATAAGATTAAAGGACAACATCCACCATGACAGTAACAATTCACCATATTGGACAATTACTGTAGTAGAATATGATGTCGATTTTCATTTTTGCAATTGGGCCAGGCGAGCGTAAAAAAAAAAAAAAACAGAGTCCCGGATGAATCTGGAAACCCGGCCAAAGATTGTCGAAGTGTGAAATCACGTCATTAAAGTCTCCCCCTAAAAAGGCAGGAGTGAGTTCGCCATGGAGGTTTATGAGAGAACTGCAGTTAAACTCGTTATCCTACGTGGATGCGTGATCTCTAAATATTTCCTGGTGCCGTTGTGTGTACAGCTGGACCAGCGCTCTGTTTTTATTTATTTTTTAGAACTTTTTAATAAGATATAACACTGCTGCGGTTAAAACGCTGCTCTCACTCACTCCTCTGCCCATGAGCCTCAGAGGAGCCAGCCGCGCGTCTTCTCCCGGCTGCGTTCTGCTGGTCACCTTTGAAGTTCCTTCGCGCTGCGGTTAAAACTGTTGCTGCTCTCACACTTGCTCCTCTGCCCATGAGAGGAGCCAGCCGTGTGTCTTCTCCCGGCTCCGCGTTCCTTCATGGTGCCGACTCAGGGCTCGGCTCCGTATCCAGCCTTGCGGGGAGCATGCGCGCTCAGAGCTCCTCTGCGGCTGCCTTTTTAATTCTGTACTCCCGACCTGGCTGTCAGGTCACGGGGAGAGAATAAAAAGAGGGTGCACGCTCAGAATATGACATCAGTGAGTGACCGCGGGATTAATCAACATGCAGATTTATTAACAAGGGAATATTAAATATGTTTCGCTTTTTTTTTTCTTTCTCTGAGCTGCGGAGGGAGGTGGTGTTGCTGTGCTGATCAGCAGCCAGTTGTACAATTATTACTGAGGAAATATTAAAATGACACAACACAACTACTTGTAAAAGTCTGACGTTTGTCCCACATATCGTTTTTATTAGTTATATTCTCTGGTCAAAAGTTGATGCATGCTTGTTATAACCCTGCCTATAACTCCAAGGCGGAAACTTCAGTGATGTCAATGCCCATATATGGAGAGGGGCAGATTTTCCCGGAGCTGCATGCTAAAATCTGCTATAAATCATGAAATAACACATTTAGCGTTATTTCTCTACAATATAAATAAACGCTCCTGTTTTATTTTTAAATAAACTAATAAATATTAATGGCGATGCAATTTGAAAACATGGTGGGTCATGGACTTTAAGAATGAGATCATCAGAGGTACAGCACAGGTTGAACAAGTGGGAGATAAAATTTGGGAGGCCAGACTGAGATGGTGTGGACATGTCCAGAGGAGGGACAGAGGGTATATTGGTAGAAGGATGTTAGAAATGTAGCTGCCAGGAAAAAGACAAAGAGGAGATATATGGATGCAGTTAGAGAGGACATGAAGGTAGTTGGAGTGAGGACAGAGGATGCAGAGGACAGAGTGAGGTGGAGGAGGATGACTCACTGTGGCGACCCCTGAAGAGGGAAAAGCCGAAAGAAGAAGAAGAATACTCTTAATTGAACCTGTTTATCAGCTCTGAGTAGTGATCTTGTGTATCTGTAGTTTTCAGGCTACAGAAAGGTTTGTCACTCTTCACCTTGTCGTTATTTTTTGTAAATATCTTTGAATGCTTTAATATGTAGTATGATATGATCTTTTCTTACTGGTCTATTTTGTTTTATAGATTACAAAGAAATACCACTGTAATGAGGCCACAGCCTACCTGCTAGAGAAGAAGGGAGATATTCATGGAGCATTTGATGACTTGCTGCAGGTAGAAAACCTCTCAAAGTACCGGTAACTCTTTACTGGATTAATTAACAAACTAGTTAACCATTTTTCCACACTGACATATAAATAACAGGTGTAAAGATGCAGCTACAGCCATATTCATGATTTAAATATACCTAAACATGAATAAACTTTAGTAGCTTCATGTATACCGGTAGGTCTAAATTGAAACTAAATTAATATCCATACAAAATTCAAGTACAAAAAGTTAACACTTTCAGCA
>JBBPBX010083559.1:0-15497 GCA_038048925.1 Garcialebias charrua | reverse complement strand
GGTTTAAACAATCAATGATGAAACAGAGCGCTGTAACTGCTTTTGAAGCTCACATGCAAAACAAAACACCCTCTGAGGTGTGCCCAGGTCAAAAGGTCGTATCCCAGTCGCAAAAAATAGGAGAGGTTCACTCTCCTATAGACAGCGAGGATAAACACCGTCGTCTCAAAGGTCCTCTGACCTCAGAAGAGGCAGAGAACATGCGTCGGTTGATAAAAGAGTGGGATGATACTAGCGAGAATGAACACTATCGTCTCAAAGGCCTTCTGACCTCAGAAGTGGTGGAGAACACGCGTCGGTTGTTAAAAGAGTTGGATAATACTAGCAAGAATGAACAAGATTTTCAAACTGACATACACCGAAATGTTGGTACCAGTTGGAACAGTGACTCAAAATGGTTTAAAGGGAGCCCCGCCCCTGAAGCACCTCAGATTGAAAAATCTGAGACAAGCAACGAACCACAAAAGGTAGGTGTTCACTCTCTAAGAGACCCACAACGGTTCAGATCGAACCAGGTGGGTGAAAACCAAGGTCTATCGGTGGGTGGACTTCAAAAGAAATTGAAGGATGAGGACCTATACTCATGTAACTATGCGTGGTCCCAACAGACACCCCCGAGCCTTGGAACTGCACCTCCCGCGCCTCGAACAGAACAGTTCGAGACAGGCAAAGAGTCACGAATGTCCCGGAATAATGGCCCAACACCTCTATGCTCGGAAGAGACAGAGGAAGTAAGTAGTTTGTCAGTAGATTTGAATGTTACTGTGCTTGACCAACCTGATACAATGAGTGGCGTTATCATTGATAATGACACTATCAACATTGACCAACCTGGAGCGATGTGTAGCACTGTCTTTCACAAAGACTCAGAGCACACAAATAACTCAGCGCACACTACTACCAACATTGCCATGGATGTTGACAGCAAACCAATTGCTGACACACAACAACATCCTGAAGGTCATGATGCTGACAGCCAACAAGATGCTGACAGTAAGCAAGATTACACAGACAGAGTCACACGTGAACAGAAACGTGGGCCAAGACCTGTGAGGTTTCTGTGTAACTTTATACAAAGGGGGGTGGCTAAGAAAGCTTACCTGCCTATCACACTGGAAGGTGTCCTTGAGCGTGAAGCCCTCCTGGATGGTAGTGCTGATATAACCATTATGTCGGCCAAGCTGTTCGAGGAGCTGAGGACCGCCGCTAACGGTGTTGACAGGCAAATACCCTTTGAGAAATGTGCTATTGAGCTACAGGGTCTCGCAGAGACGAGAACAACCCTAACAGCTATGGCTATGGTTCACATGCAGATTGGCGAAATGACAATACACCACCCGGTGTACGTGTCTAAACTTGACTCATTCCCATTTTTGGTTGGCCAAGATTTTATAAACCGCTTCAACGCGATTATAGATTATGGTCGACGGAAAATGTGGAGCACAGTGAGAAAACCCCTGCCAATAAAAGTGCTTCCTAGTTGCGATACAGACTGCCTAACCGCAGGTACCGCAAAGGACACACGGGACACCTCATCCGAGGACGAGAGCCCGGTAAGTGAACCTTCAACTACAGGTGAGACAGAAGAGACCCAAAAGTTGGACCAAACTCCGGCCCAACAAGAGAACCTCCTCTGTGAGCTGACACATTCAGCACTCCCTGACCACTGCCTACCACAGGTAGTGAAAGGTGTTGAGATCCAAGGATCCCACACCGAAGACGCTGTACTGTCCTCTGGGACAGGTAATTCGGCAATCAACCAAGCTTTCAATGAAACCTTGGTTCAAGGGCATCTGAGTCCAGAAAATGACAGTCAACCAAACGCTGACAGTCACTTGGACATCATTGTTGCAGACTACGAGGACCCCTCTTCAGACAAGAAGGGGGCAAACTCACATTACCTACCACAGGTAGAGAAAGGTGTGGAGATCCAAGGACCCACACCGAAGACGCTGTACTGTCCCCTGGGACAGGTAATTCGGCTATCAGCCAAGCTTTTGATGAAACCTTGGTTCAGGAACATTTGTGTCTAGAACTAATCAGAAATGACATAGTTTTTACAGACTCAAAGAGCCCCTCTTCAGTCAAGACGTGGGAAGACACACGCAACGACGGTGACCCGTCGCAGTCTGTACAATCAGACACACCTGCGACTGCGCCGACGGTTGTGACACACCTGAATTACACGGAAAGAGGTAAACGTAAGAAGATACGTTGGCCAAAACCTAAACGATTCCTGTGTACCGTCTTCTCTCAGCTGCGCGAACAGCTTAAACTAAACGGTGGCATCCTAACTTGTGCCCATGGACGGACGTCCTCACCTGTGCTCGTGGTCCCCCATGACCAAAGGGGGGTGATGTTAGGCCATGCCAAAGACAAAGATTTGAATGTACACCTCAGAAACACTTTTGCTTTCGCCCAGAAAAACCTGGAAAGATCCGCTGAAGGACGTAAGGCGTACTATGACCAGAAGGCCTCTCACAATGAACTCCAAGTGGGAGACAGAGTCTGGTACTATACGTTCGCCCCAGCAACCGGGAAAGGAGGGTCCGAGACCGGAACTCTCGCCCGCAAACTAATGCCCAGGTGGACTGGACCTCATCTGATAACAGACAAAGTGTCCTCAGTCGTCTACGAAATCAAAATCAGCAAAGGCCGCAAAGAGCCAATTGCTAAATGGGTACATCGAAATCAGATCAAACCTTACAAGGCGTTCAATGACTCCACAAAAGACAAAGATCTCACAAACACACCGACTTCATGGGATAATAAGGTCGTCAA
The DNA here is from genome assembly GCA_038048925.1 of Garcialebias charrua. Taxonomy (NCBI): domain Eukaryota; kingdom Metazoa; phylum Chordata; class Actinopteri; order Cyprinodontiformes; family Rivulidae; genus Garcialebias; species Garcialebias charrua. Next base: position 12,716 of record JBBPBX010083559.1, on the reverse strand, counting down.
AACACAAGTTAGTAAATAAACTAATCAGGTTTAAACTACCGTATTTTCCACCCAATAAGTCGCATTGTCCAATTTGAACTTAGAAGCGCTAAGTCTAAAACCCACAACAAAAAACTAACCTTAACAACCGTTTAAATCCACGAGATTTAATTTGACCTCAGTCATAAAGTTGAGACCTGTTTTCTTGTGTGTTGCACTTTGGAATCTGACGACAGGAGTGTGTCGAAGCAGTGAAACGTTGTTTCCTTGTTGTTTAGTCATTACTGTTGTCATAAGTTGAGATATTGTTTGGTTCTGAACACTCCCAGCCAAAAAGGTTTTGTATTAACATTGGTTAATGAATGATATGGATTTAACTATGCCAACATGCAGTTCGTTTTGTTAAATCTCAATCGTCGAAGAGTCAATGTAGTTTAAAGCTACTCAAGGTACAATAAACTACACTGGTCTCATAATTTCTAAATTGAACCGATTCGATCGTTTCTATTCTAGATTACCTATTCATTTTGATGAGTCTCGCCATAGACTTCAAAATTTATTAGGAATACCAAATCCTACGTCGTTCGTCTAAAAGACAACAGACATTTAGATCAAACTATATTTCATTTTTATTTTAGTTTAACCTAAACTAAGTAATGAATGGAGGAATAGTTTGGAATTAGAGGCCTTCGTTACAGAAGCCCTCCAAAATTTTATAGGTACAAATCCCTATATCTAATTTTACAGAATTGATCCACCCCTTAATTGGTAATTGTAGCTGATCTAAACCATGATAGCTTACATACCAGGTGCATATAGGTAGGGCCTAATGTAAAATCCCAATCATAAGCCCACCTAAAAAACCACATAATTGCATGACACATAGAACCAGAGTGGCACTGACTGGAAACCAACCAGCCAACAACCTTCGATGTGGGGACCTGCAGCTCCAACGCTTGGTCTTCAACCTTCATCCAAGGGTCGCCTCCTCTGCGTCAATCGAGGGATCCCCTCTACATGCTGATTATGAAAACAATTGTTGCTGATCAATCAACAAAACTAATCGTTGTGGAATTACCGCTGTGGATTATAAGACTTTGTTTCCCAAAGGATCACAGACTTTGTTTGCCAAGAGTTAACAGACTCAGTTTTCCAAGGGATTAAAAGCTTTTCGCAATGGGATTACCTCCGAACAGTATGGAATTTCCAAAAACTTTATGGGATTATAATTTTTGATTTTTCTTTTCCACTTGCTGGATTACTTCAAGATCAAAGACAGTTCAAGGTTTCCTTTCGTGTTGGACCCCATCCCCAAGGACTGGCGATGGCTTCCAAAAGGGGGGAGATGTAGTGGGCATGACCTTGTCCACTTTTAAGACACCTGTGTACTTTTGAACTGTCCAGTGATGACCTTTACTGACCTCTCAGTAAAGCAAGACATTTACTACAAAATCATTCATTTAGCTATAATCTGATAACATAGTCACCAATAAGAGACTATTTCTATCTTTGATTTTAGGCTGATGTGATCAAAAGAATAACTTTTGTCATTTTCATGATGTGTGCTTTTAAGCTGTGTTATTCTGTGAGGTTTAAACTGTGTTCACTGCTGTGTTTAAAGGTGAAGTCTCGGGTCACAGAGACCGGACGGTTTTGTTTAGAAGTGTTAAAGACACTAATCCAAGTGTTTTCCTCTTGGAGTCTATGAGTCTGCCCTTTTCCTAAACAAATCTCCCTCTGCCCTGGCTGTAACCTTGGGCCTGATAAGGCAAGTGAACTCCTCTCTTTGTTCCTGCTTTTTAAGTTCTAACTGTGCGAGAACGCTTCAGAGTTTGCTGGGAATTTCAAAGAGATGTGAACCTTTCCCAAGAGCTGGGTACGTTTTGGTCAAGAGCTAACGACCTGCGTCTTCAGCTAAGGACTGATAACAGGCTGTTATGAGTCCACCTCGAACGAGCGTTTGTTATTCCTTCCTGGAATAAATTATCTTGAGCCAAGAAACCACGACTGTCACGACTTCTGCCGACGAAAGCGAGTATCACCGACACCGACAAGGTAAACACGCGTGGAGTCCAGCTTGGACTTGCGGGACCGACGACTCGTCAGTCTAAAGTTGACCACAGCTCTTTACCAGAACCAAGGCGGACGTCTTAAGGTAAAGGAGCAGCTGTTTGCTTGCTGGAGGTGTGATGATATCTTAGCTGGACGCGTACGGAAGAGTGTCATCTGGTTTCATAAATGCAAGATAAACTTCCTCTCTTAACCTCCCAATTCTTCTTAAATCTTTCCTCCTACTCTTTCCCCTCTCTATCTAAGCTGGAAACTATAATTAAGCTGAAGAGCCCACAGACTAAATATGTTAACATCCAATATTGAAGTCTGTTGTGTTAAATTTAAGTGTGCTGACGTATTAATTTGAAAGAAAGTGAAATCATGTCAATCAAGTGTAATGGTGTTAATTTAGTTGATTTATTTTAAATAAATGATAGTGTCTCTTTGACATATCAAACTAAGTTAACGTCTTTGTCACTTAATGGCTTTGTGTATTTATCCATCATAAAGATCACAGAAATATTGGGTAAACTGAAAAAGAACAGAATCCGTGAATTTACTATTCAATCTGAATAAGTAAATTAATTAAGGTAAAGAGGTCAGTATTAATATTTACCTCCTCATAACCCCTTACATTTGTCACATCTAGACTGGACTATTGCAATGATTTGTTATCTGGGTGTCTAAATACTTCTTTAAAATGTCTTCAGTTAATCCAAAATGTTGCTGCCAGAGTCTTAACTGGAGTTAGTGAGAGAGATCATTTCTCTCCAGTTCCCTTATCAGTCAGTGCACTCGGTGCAACACATTGACTATGGGAATTGCGCCGCCGCTCAATTCAGCGTAATAACAATCACGCCTTTTAAGGCAGGTGGGCGTCAGCAATGAGGCCCCGCCCTCTTTGCATAAAAGGGACTGACGCCCCACCTTCATCCTCTTTTGCCCTTCACCTCGCTTCACACCTGAACTTCGCAGAACTCTCTGTGACTGGAATCGCTCGACTTGGAGGTGAGCTTGCTCCCTGCCCTGAGCGTTACAGAGATATTTTCCTGTGAGCACTGGGATTAGCGGAGGCTAACCCAGTGCAGTCTACCTAAAATTTCGAAGCTTTTTGTGCTCTTTTCGCAGCTCAGCTACGAGATGAAACTAGCTGCGCCATGCTACCTGCGTAGCTAATGGCTACGGCTAGCTAACGAGAGCAGCTCGACGAGAGGACTTCTTCGCAACGGTTAGCGGACGGCTAACTGGCTACATCTCGACACATCTCCTCAGCCATGGCTCCGGTGAAATGCAAGAGAAAGTCGAATAATTCCAATAAGAACAACAGGTCAGTGAGCCCCGGCTCCCGAGCCTGCCCTAGCGGATGTGGTTATTCCCTCTCAGCGACAGACACCCACGAGTCCAGTCCCGTCTGCTTAGGGATGCTACACGCAAAAACTGCTTTGGACTCCGCTGAATCCTGCCTTCATTGCGGACAGCTACGTGAAACAGAGAGACGGAGACACATGCACTTTGTGGTCAAAGTCATGGATGACTCCACCACGGCGCAGGAACCGCTCTTCGGCGAAGCCCTCACTCCCACGGTAGAGCTTGAGGCTGTTGACTTAGAGGACAGCGGTCAAGCTGACTGGGGAGGAAGCATGGATGTGGTGGCCTCACTCGGGGACTCCACCAATGAGTTCGACACGAGGGACTTGTTGCGAGCAAATGAGCTCTCGCTAACAGCCTCGGGCGAGCTATCTGACGATGAAGCCGACAACGAGGACAACCGAGAAGACGAGGACTTCTCCCAGATCCCCGCGGCAGGTCAACCAGAGACTGATGTGTCTGTCCCAGCTCTGTTCGAGCTGTGTTGCAGAGCAACGGACACGCAGATAACTTGGCCAGAACCCTACCTCGACAACAAGTAACGAGTTTGGCGGGTAATTTCTTCTTCGCCAAGCAGCAGTCGGCCACGAGGCACAAGATGCCGATTTTTCCCGACTTCCAGACGGAGCTGACTCGTACCTGGGCTGAACCCAGGGCTCCACTGACTTTGCCCCTCTCAGTTCCTAGACGTTGCAGGAATGGAGGCGGCTGGCATGGCCAACATCCCCCAGATGGAGGATACGTTAGCGACCCATTTAGCCCCCAGGACTTTGGGCTCAGAACCAACGTTGCCTAGTAAGGCCTGCCGCGTGTCGGCCTCCCAGCTCGAGAAATGTTACCGAGCACAAGGCCTTGCGGTCCACACCATGAACGCTTCAGCCATGATACAGGCCTACTTGGCGGAAAAGCTTCAGGAGCTCCAGCAGACCTCCAACAAAAAGAAAGCATCTGACATCCTGGAGGAGGCCCGCAAGGCAACAGATTTTGCTCTTCGCCTCATGGGGACAGCCGCCATTGCTCAAGGGCGTAGTATGGCTGAGATTGTCATTGCTCAGCGCCATCTGTGGCTAATGCTGACAGACCTGACAGAGGCCCAACGAGTCCCGTTCTTCCATCATCTCATCGAGCCAACGGGGCTTTTCGGCAGTGCTCTCGAGAGAATCAAGAGCAGGCTGGAACAGAGAAGGAAACAGGCCGAGGCCTTACGAGAGGGGATGCCCAGAAAGCAATTCGTGCAACCCAGAGACGTTAGCGGACACAGGGTCGTACAGCCTCGCCACCACTCTGCCTCACATTACCCTCCACAAAACCGTCCGGCGCTTGACTGAGAACAGCGGCCGAAGTCTGCCACAGGACCGTCCCAGGCTGGCCAAGCCTGGGCACGGCACAGATTTGTCCCACGACAGGCAGGTCCACCGAGGTCTTCCTCAACAAACAGGGACCGTAAACAGAAGCCGTCCTGATGCAGGGCAGCTTCGCCACTTTTTAGGTATTCCCACCCATGTGGAAACAGGGGAAACCGAACGGTTTGAGCCAGAATTTATGTGTAAAAAGCCACGTTTATCTGGTGTGAACAAAAAATCACTCAAATGTTGGTGTAATAAAGACATGTTCTTTTAAGCACAGCAATAAAGTCTCAAAAGCACATGATGTCCTATGTGTCGACTCAAAAAAAAAAACACAGCACCTTTTTTATACAAACGTGTCAACATAAAGCGGGGGAGGGGACCAGCATTCACACCTGGCCACCTCTACCCTCATGAGACACGAACTGTCAGGGCAGACAATGAGCCCCCGCTGGCAGCCAGAGTTCTGTCAACACCAGACAGACACTCAGGCGACCACGGAGGGACAGGGAAGTCCGCCAGAGGGCATACGAGAGAGGGCCATTCCCCCCCTCCCGTCCCCTTGACACACAAACTTCACACAATACAGTACACATGCCTTCCAGACAATGCGCACACCCGGGCGCCTGGGAGGCATGCAAACCATGCACGTGGGTCACGTCCACTATCACCCTTGGTCTCCGGCTGCAGTTCCACAAGCAGCCACCTCCTTTCACGGGGGTGCTACCGTCTGCCATAAGCCCAGACCGTGCACATGTGTCAAAAGACGAGATCTCAGTCATGATGCAGTAAGGAGTGATCAAAATGGTCCCTGCTCACGATGTGAAAAAGGGTCATTACAGCAAGTACTTCCTGGTCCCGAAACGGGATCAGGGCTTGCGCCCTATTTTGGACCTCAGGAGTCTGAACCGGAGAATAAAAGCATTCAAATTCAGAATGTTGACACTCAGACAAGTAATCTACTCGGTACAACCGAGGGATTATTTCTGCACAGTGGATCTCCGAGACGCATTTTTCCACGTCAGCATCCTGCCTTGCCACAGAAAATACTTGCGCTTTTTGCCTTCCAGGGCACCGCATTCGAGTTTTTGGCAATGCCTTTTGGCCTGAAATCTGTCTCCCGGTCGTTCACGAAATGCCTGGACGTGGCCTTGGCACCACTGAGGGGTCAGAGTTCTGAATTATCTGGACAATCTGCTTATTCTTGGACACGAAAGAGTCCAGGCACAGCAGCACACAGAGAAGGTGATGTCAAAGTGTGTAGCACTTTGAGATTTTCACTAATGAAAAGTGCGTTATAAATTGAATTCATTATTATTATTATTATTATTATGTCTCACCTGGAAGCTCTCGGTTTTGTTTTAAACCTGACCAAAAGCAATCTGACCCCGTCTCAGATTACCGTATTTCTGGGAGTACAGCTCAACTCCATACGGTACAGGGCAAGGCTCTCAGAGGCACGGGTTTCATCCCTTCACTTCTGCCTAGCACGTTTTCAGTTAGGCCAGAGGGTGCCTCTCAAGATGTGCCAGCGTCTCTCGGGCCTGTTGGCAGCAGCTATTGTCTGCGTGCCTCTGGCCTAATTAAAAATGTGCCCGTTACAGATATGGATCAACAAACAACTGCAACCTGACCCCCCTCGACGAACAAAAGGGATACTAATTGGCCCAGAGTGCATGAAGGCTCTGGAGCCATGGAAGGTCCCTACAGTGTTCAACAAAGGTGTCACACTGGGAAGAGTGCTGTCACATGTTGGCTGTGTCTCAATTCAGGGGCTGCATCCTCATGAGTGCGCATTTGTCAGCCGCATACGTCATTGCCCCGCGCGGAGGACTGTCCCAATTCGAAGACTCCTCCTCATGCGGCCGAGGAATGCGGCCTACTTCCTGCCGAAATCGAAGGATGCATTCGTGGAACCTTCAAGAAGGAGGCTATCCCAGAATTCATAGCGCCAGCAGAGATTTCGCGGGGAGTGGGACTTTCTGCGTGCAGGGTCGGGGCTGCTGCGTGTTGTTGAGTCATCAGCTGTTCTGACAACAACCTCAGCGCGAATATTCATTCAACCTTTATTTAGTCATCTCAAACAACCTCAGCGCAAATATATCTCATTAAAATTTAACTACAGAAACGACTAAAAAAAAGTGTTAGCTGAATATATATTAGTGTTTCTGAGTTTACTGTTTTTGAAGAACTGATTACAAATCAGATTATTTTACACGTGCGTAGCAAGGATTTTCTGTGGGGCGATCTGTTAAAACTCAGAGTGGACCTATGAAAAGCAAGTTGTCAGTAGCTCAACTGGTTAAGCATCCCACGATTGGCGCAGAGATACTTTTCTCGAAGCTGGTTCGAATCTCACTCGGTACGGTTAAAACTTATTTTACGTTTGTCTTTTATTGGATAAAAAAAAGGAGTTTCACAAACTCCTTCTTTTTAATCTCAGTCCTCATTTTTTTATCCAATAAAAGACAAACGTAAAATAAGTTTTAACCGTACCGAGTGAGATTCGAACCAGCTTCGAGAAAAGTATCTCTGCGCCAATCGTGGGATGCTTAACAAGTTGAGCTACTGGACAACTTGCTTTTCATAGGTCCACTCTGGGTTTTAACAGATCGCCCCTCGTTCTTAACAAACAGTAAACTCAGAAACACTATACAGTATATACATGTATTCAGCTTAGTAATATATTTTAGCGGCGTCCCTTCTCTTTCCACACACACACACACACACACACACACACACACACACACACACACAGGTTTGTCAATGTGGTTTAGCCGGACTTTTTCGCCAAACCCGCCCGAAGGTGTAATACGGGGTCTACCCCTTCCCGAGGTCCTAGCGACCTGGGACCAAGCTCAGAGCACTCTAAAAATTTTGAAAAAAATTTGGGTCACTTTAGCTTTCCGATAGGAGCTTCACAGCACGTTTTACCACCCAGACTCCAGTGTGGTTTACAAGGACGTCAAAAAATGTGGTTTATGAGGACAAACATGCATTATGGGGTCTTTAAAGGGACATTTAAACTCCGCCTACTTAACATAAAATTAACATAAAACACACAAATGTGACAGGAGGACAAACATGCATTATGGGGTCTTTAAAGGGACATTTAAACTCCGCCTACTTAACATAAAATTAACATAAAACACACAAATGTGACAGGACACTGCATTAGGAGAACAGTTTTTTGAACTGATTTTATTAAACAAATTAGGCACATACTTTATTTATATTCACTAACAAATCTTCAAATGTTTAAAATAAAATAAAACTTAAATGTTTCAAATAAAATAAAATAAAAACTTAAATTCTGTTGACATATTTACATTATTATAAAACATATTAACATTATATACATATTTCTAAAACAAAATTTTACTTTTTCTGCAGGGTTAATCACAACCTAATGTAAAGTACAGGGGATCCCCGACTTACGAGCGACGAAAGAGTTCCTCAGTCTGAGATGACATATTTACATTTTATAAAACATTAACATTACAAACTTGTACATATTTCTAAAACAAAATTTTACTTTTTCTGCAGGGTTAATCACAACCCAATGTAAAGTACAGGTGATCCCTGACTTATGAGCGATGAAAGACTTCTGAGATGACATATTTACATATTATAAAACATTAACATTACAAACTTGTACATATTTCTAAAACAAAATTGTACTTTTTTTACAGGGTTCACCACAACCCACTGTAAAGTACAGGTGATCCCCGACTTACGAGCGACGAAAGAGTTCCTCAGTCTGAGATGACATATTTACATATTATAAAACATTAACATTACAAACTTGTACATATTTCTAAAACAAAATTGTACTTTTTTTACACGGTTCACCACAACCCACTGTAAAGTACAGGTGATCCCCGACTTACGAGCGATGAAAGAGTTCCTCAGTCTGAGATGACATATTTACATATTATAAAACATTAACATTATAAACTTGTACATATTTCTAAAACAAAATTGTACTTTTTTTACACGGTTCACCACAACCCACTGTAAAGTACAGGTTATCCCTAACTTACGAGTGACGAAAGACATCCTCAGTCTGAGATGCTGTATTCAGCTCAGTCTTATAAAGACTTCCTTAGTCTGAGATGTTGTATTCAGCTGAGTCTTATAAATAAAGACTTCCTGATGACAGCCAAAACCAGCTGCTCACATGATCAAGGAGGACCATCAGCCTAAACATTGCCCATTTTCTACATCCATCCATTATCTTTACCCGTTTCTTCCATTTTGGGTCACGGGGGTCGCCGGTGCCCATATCCAGCAATCATAGGGCAAGGGGCGGGGTGCACCTTTCACGGTTCGCAAGTTTATCACAGGGCATCACATTTGTTACATGAAAACATAAAACACTAGAAAGCTTGTTGAACAAGACACATACTAAAATTAAAATACCCTGATGAATGCTCAATAATTCTAGTAGAATAATCAAAAAAGCTAAGTCTGGTCCTCAGGACATTCAAAAAAACAACACAAAGAAAAGCAAAAAAAAAAAACTGGAAATGTTTAGTCTTTTGTCCAAGTCTGGAGATAATGTATTCAACTCAGTATTATAAATAAAGATTTCCTCAGTGTGAGGTGCTGCATTCAGCTTAGTCTCATAAATAGCACCCTCTCACAGTGGATCAACCAGTTTGCAGGTCCTCCTTGATCATGAGAGCAGCTGGTTTTGGCTGTCATCAGCAAATTGGTTGATCCACTGTGAGAGGGTGCTATTTATAAGACTGAGCTGAATGCAACATCTCAGATTGAGGAAACCTTTCGGACAAATGACTTCCACAGTCTTGGATGCTGTACTCAGCTCAGTCTTATAAATAAATACTTCCTCAGTCTGAGGTACTGCATTCAGCTCAGTCTTATAAATAGCACCCTCTCACAGTGGATCAACGAGTTTGCTGAACAGCCAAAACCAGCTGCTCTCATGATCAAGGAGGACCTGCAAACTGGTTGATCCACTGTGAGAGGGTGTTATTTATAAGACTGAGCTGAATGCAGCACCTCAGACTGAAGACGTGTTTCGGACGAATGACTTCCTCAGTCTTACATGCTATGTTCAGCTCAGTCTTATAAAAGAAGACTTCCTCGACAAAGTTTTTTTTACAGTTTTTACATCAAAGTACAATTCAAACAAAAACACTTTCATCGATTCATTGCAAACCTGTTGCTTCCTCTCACATTCCTCCTTGGTGATCAGTTCACCTCGATATTCCAAAAGAAAGTCATATTTTGCAAAGGATTTATTTGCTAAGATTCCTCAACCTAGTTATATAAATAGGAAAAATTGTATTTTTTGTTAACACTAATAAAGCTCCACATACCTTTTAAGTTCACTGATAAATTTGATGACAAGGCCCTAAATAAAGACTTCCTCAGTCTGAGGTGCTGCATTCAGCTCAGTCTCATAAATAGCAAACTCCACTTGAGATTTCATGATAGAATGCAGACTGCTTTGCCTTATGTTTTAAATGTGTTTTCTCCAATATTCCTTGTGTCAGGAGAAAAGCAACATTTTGAAGTGCTGGGAAAAACAGGGAAACTTGTGTCTGACATATTAGGATCAGATATTGCTGCTTTTTCCAGAATCTGTCCAACTTTGGACTGGCTACATTGAAGGGGGACACAGAGACATCTGGACAAGTCTCAGTCTATCACAGGGACACATTTACAAGTCTCCAGTCCATCACAGGGACACATTTACAAGTCACCAGTCCATCACAGGGACACGTGGACAAGTCTCCAGTCCATCATAGGGACACCTGGACAGGTCTCCAGTCCATCACAGGAACACATTTTTAAGTAATATAATAATAATAATAATAATAATAATAATAATAATAATAATAATAATAATAATAATAATAATAATAATAATAATAATAACTGACAAGTTATAATAATAACAAGTCTCCAGTCCATCACAGGGACACCTGGACAGGTCTCTTCTCTTAGAATTGAGAAAGCCTTTTGGATGAAGGGCGAAACGTCTTCTGCTACAAATAAAAGTCCAGTTGTTTTTTTATTGAACACATTTTTTTGATTGTAACAAAGACCTCGGTACATACCAGGCAACTAGGTTATTAGTCATTTCATTATAAAGCCAGGTTGCATAGGTACCAGGTACATACCAATTGAGTACAAGATAACATGTCATTTTATAGAATAGTCTGGTACAAAATATACATACTGGTTAAATAACCAGTATGCTACCAGTATCTGGGGTATGTACCTTTCTGTATTATGTATTAATATTGTATAAATCTGTGTTACACTTTTAAATACTTTATTTAAAAAAAAAGTTCCTCCATATTTTTTTCAACCTGTAGCTTGGATATCTTTGCCAGTTGTGTTGGGGGAGCTGGTAATCTGTAAAATTCCCTGTGAACACGGATGTCATGGCCCAAGAAGTCTGCAACCTGGTCAAGTTCATTGTTTTTTAAGTTCAAGACTTGTGAGAGCGTGGCTACATGTTTCCGTAGTTGTGTTGACCTGAGGAACTCTGGGTGCTATGCTCCACACTGGCTTGCATGAACACGCAGACTGTCCTGTCCTCTGTAGTGACTCATTGATTTAGGTCTTGCAAATAGAAATAAGTTTGTTTGTAAAACAACACATGTCTCTCTCTTACTTGCCAATAAAGTCAGTGCATCCACCACATTTGGTGCGAGTAAAACTGCAACCTTTCGGCCTCTTTTCACAATGATTTCAACCCGAGTGAAATGGCTGCAGAGCTTCTGTTCAACCGTTGACAAACCCATGGCAACATCATCATGGAGCTTGGTGGTGTCACGCTCCATAAAACTTCGTAGGTGCATCTTTGAAACCTCTCCTGCTCGTCTACGATTGAACACAATGACCTATGCAAGTGTAACTTTTGCAAGTTCTGCATAAGTCTGGGGGCTGGCTTCATCTTTCAAGGTGTTAAAGGCATTTTCTCCTGATTTATTCAGATGCTGATGCAGAAGCTTAACATCTTCAGTGAATGGTAATGTTAATGGCCTATTGTATTTGGCATGATTTTAAGTGCTAAGGGCACTATGAGACACCATCTCTGACCATTTTAATGAGCACAGTTTTTTGAATGCGTCTGACGACTTCATCAGTTGTTCATCTTCTGCCATGAGTGCTCGGCAATGAACAAGGTTACAGATTTTGTTCAGTGTATGTCCCAGTTTTATGGCAAGGCTTGTTTTTTTGTATGAACGTGTTTCTTCATCAAAGCCTGACACAGTCTTTACTGCTTGCACAACTCTCTGGAAGTTAGCAGGTTTCACAGCATCCTCTAGGTTATGTATTGCATATTTTGTGCGCAGACATATCAACAAACGGCCAACTTCATGAAGCTTTTGTCGCATGTAGTCGTATTTTGAGGGGTCTTGTCCATGTCTGTTGTGGAGTGACTGAGCAAACTGAATAATACACAGGTCATTTCTCACAGCTGAGGTAACATCGTCGGGTTTCATACTTTTAATGATCTTACAAACACCACTTCAGATTTCATGATAGAATGCAGACTCTTTAGCCAAAGCCAAACTCAGCACTTTGGCTCTTCCAGGTGGATTATCCATATCCATATTTTCTGGCTTACAAGGGCATCTACGGACATGTCTCCATAGTTGCTTTTGAACGTACATTCCTTCACAGTAGATACAGTGAATAAATGTTCCATCTACGGCCTTAGCTTTTGTCTTTCTCTTCACTTTCAAGGGCCCTTGTCCACCTTGTAAAACTGCATTGTTATGCTTGTGAATTCCCCTGTTCCTCAATTTTTCTAATAAAACTTTGCGCTCTTTAGAATCCTTGTGAAGGGAAAACAGTTGGATAATTTCAGGATGCGTCTGGTGTGTTTGCAAATGGCGTGAAATTTTAGTTTGTGGCTTACCACAAACATAACAGAAGTTTTGTAGACATGTAATCTGCTTTGAGGATTCCTGTTTGAGAAGCTCA
>JBBPBX010083558.1:0-15497 GCA_038048925.1 Garcialebias charrua | reverse complement strand
AAAAAGAGAATGATCTTTAATCCCTAACACCACTTTTAATCTCAAATACACGGGCGTCTCGCCACCGCATTTATACATAAAAAGCAACCCAAATACATAAAACTAACGACTCACCGTCGCGTGGTGGACACAAAACACACAATAGAATCCTCCGGCCGCGTTAATTTGGCTTGAAACAGCGGGGTTCTCTGCGGATTTATGAAAAGACCCAGCGCAACCAGCTAGCATAATCGTTAGCACCCAGTTCACCTCTGACCCGGAAGATGTCAAGATGGAATAGTCCATTTTTAGTAGGGGGGGGTACAGAAATCGACCGGTTTTTGTATTGCGTTTTTAATGATTCGTTTTCATGGTAGCTATAATTATTTTTATGTTAAATGTACATTAACAAGCATGAGCAATGTTAGGGATGTAGGTGACTGGCCGGGGCGGGGCGGGGCGGCCCTTGCTGATTTGGGGCCCCAAGACATCATTTGCCTACATGGTAGATCCGAGTCTGTTCTCCCTCCAACCCTCCCTCCTCTCTGCTCTTTACGGTGAGGGAGCACGGGGGGAAAAGGTGAAACAAGCAGCTACGGAGCCAGCATAAGAGCCTGTAAATAATTTGTTTTTACTGATAGATAATTAGTTATTAGCGGTACTGCATTTTAAATAAAAATAGCACAAATCCGCTTATGAATTATAAAAGTTAGTCAAACCACAAAAACGCGGACAAATAATTTAGGTCCGCTGTAAGCGGATTAGCGCTTTAGCGCTCTCTAGCGGTCTGTGCCCACCACTGGTTATCAGGGAAAGTAACTATTGTTTGTTTGGTCGGTTTAAGTTTAGATGTATCTACAAATTTAAAGTAGAAATGCAAAGACAGGTGCTTAACACAAAACGTTTAATACTTACAGCACCTCAACAGAACATGGCTGGTTGACATACTATATACTTCAAGTTTTTTCTTCATTACAAAATACAGTTTAACAAAATAATATAATAATTGTGTTTTCAGCTCAAAAAAGGCGTTCAATACAGAACTGGACTTTATTTATTTATTGTGTTTTCAGCTCCATGTACACACTGTAGCCTACTGTTCAAGTGTTTTCTTAGAAATAAAAGTAAACCGTTAAAATAAGTGCTTTAACTCTGTAGTGTAAAATAAAATCAAACCCTCACACAACTGGTTCTTCAAGTATTTTCTTAAAAACAAAAGAACCATTTTAACAATATGAAGTACTTTTAAAACAGTGCTGAAAATCTGAATTACCTGAGCAGTTGTGAGATGCTTCATCAGATTAGAGTTGCTTACGGCGGACGTAGACGCTCCGGGACATAATGTACACTTCACATGCACGTTCTTGCCTTTTACCTCAAAGAGAGTAAAGTAGTGTCTGTATTTCCACTTTGAAAACGCCAACTTTCCCTTCAGACTCCATTGCTGCAGGACTTCTGCTAACTTTTCAGATTTGGAGCTGCAGCGTGGGTTTGTGAGTGAACTGAACAACAAAACCTCTGATTGGCTGACCTCTACCTGACACTCTACCTTAGCCAATCAGCATCGTCCTTATTGTTTCACCCCTCCCTCCCCTCTGCTCCCTCCTACCCTCCCTCACCAAGGGGAAAAAAGTAAACAAACAGCTTACGAGAGCCAGAGCGGAAGACAAAATAACGTACCCCAATTTAGTGGTTGTAACGGTAACAGCGTTGTAACGATAGACATAATAACTACTGTACTTAGATTACCCGTTAATGAAAAAAATAATTCCGTTTGTAACGCTTGGCTCTCCTCAAGGATGTGTGCTGAGCCCTCTTCTGTTCACTCTGCTCACATATGATTGTAGAGCCACACATCCAGGCTGTCATATTGTTAAGTTTGCAGATGATACAGCGGTGGTGGGATGCATCACAGACAATGATGAATCCAGCTACAGACAGGAGGTGGAGCACCTGGAGAGCTGGTGCAAAGAGAACAACCTTCACATGAATGTGAAGAAGACGAAGGAGATGATTGTGGACTTCAGAAGGAACAAACACACCCACACCCCACTGTACATAGGTGGATCTGCGGTGGAGGTGGTCTCCAGCTACAAGTACCTGGGTGTACACTTGAATGATAACCTCAGCTGGAGCAACAACACCACCAGCCTGATCAAGAAAGGTCATCAGAGACTCTACTTCCTCAGACGGCTGAGACGAGCTGGTCTGAGAAGCTCAGTCCTCACCTCGTTCTACAGGTGTGCAGTGGAGAGCATCCTGTGCTCCAGCATCAACGTGTGGCATGGAGGCTGCACAGTTGCAGAGAGGAAAGCTCTGCAGAGAGTGGTGAAGGCTGCACAGAAGTCTGTTGGAGTCAGTCTCCCCACCATCACAGACATTTACACCTCCAGATGCAGGAAAAGAGCCACCTGCATCATGAAAGACCTCACTCACCCAGCACATTCACTCTTTGCCCCACTCCCCTCAGGACGGAGGTTGAGGAGCATCAAATGTAGAACCACTAGACTGAGGAACAGCTTCTACCCTGAGGCTGTCAGACTCATGAATAAATAAATAATAAGAATAAACACTGCAAAATATCACATCATGCTGATGCTGATCTGTTTCTTGTTGCTGTGTTCATCTGTGACCATCTGCTCATAATGACTCATGTTCGTGCTGCTGTTTTAATGATGTTTTTCTACTACATTAGGGCTTAGTGTATTACTAGCTGATGTTTCTCTTAGTTAATCCTAGATGTTATTACTGTTTTTCTCTTGCATTTGTTGTTAGATGTAACTGGGACCCTGTGTACATAATCTCGTTTTCATCACATGTACTACATGCGGTGCAAATGACAATAAAGACTCTCTGACTCTGACTCTAATTGTAACTCCGTTATTCCCATCACTGGTTATTATTCACAGCTAAACTGATTTCCTCTGGTGTGGATTCCCATGTGTCTGTTTAAAGTTGACTTCAGTCCAAACCTTTGTCCACAAAGATCACAAGCAAATGCTTTCTGTCTTGTGTGAACTATCATGTGTTTGTTTAAATTTGTCTTATGTCCAAACCTTTGTCCACAAAGATCACAAGCAAATGCTTTCTGTCCTGTGTGAACTATCATGTGTCCGTTTAAATGTGACTTCTGTCCAAACCTTTGTCCACAAAGATCACAAGCAAATGATTTCTGTCCTGTGTGAACTATCATGTGTCTGTTTAAAGATGACTTCAGTCCAAACCTTTGTCCACAAAGATCACAAGCAAATGCTTTCTCTCCTGTGTGAACTATCATGTGTTTGTTTAAAGTCAACTTCAATCCAAACCTTTGTCCACAATGATCACAAGCAAATGCTTTCTGTCCAGAGTGAACTATCATGTGTGTGTTTAAATTTGACTTCTGTCCAAACCTTTGTCCACAAAGATCACAAGCAAATGACTTCTGTCCTGTGTGGACTATCGTGTGTGTGTTTAAAGTTGACTTATGTCCAAACCTTTGTCCACAAAGATCACAAGCAAACGGTTTCTGTCCTGTGTGAACTATCATGTGTGTTTTTAGATCACCCTTTTTGCCAAAATTTTTTCCAGTCTTCACAACTAAATGAGTTCTGTTTTGACTGTTTTTTCTTGACTGAGCCTCCAGTTTTCTTCACTTCAAAACATTCCTTGATAACCAAACAACTTGAAGACATCACTGACTGACTTGTCTTGTGAAATTGTTTCCCATGCTCACTGAAGCTGCAAGACTTCTTGAGAGTGTGTACGTCTGACACAGGAGCTCTGCTCTCGTTCCAGTCTTTGTCACGGTCTTCAGTTTCTGATTCATAGTCTGATAAGTCTTTTAGCTGAGAGTCAGAGTCATGTACATAATCATCATCATCCTCAGAGTCCTCACTGACTTCAGTCTCTGAAGAGCTGCAATCATCTCCATAAGTATCTAGATCTGGGTTCCTGGTAGTCTCTGCTCTTCCACAGTCCTCTCCAGCAGTTGCTGTTTTCATCTGGTCAACTGAGCTGCTGGTTGGAAGATCTTCCTCTTTTACTTGGTGCTGATAAAGCTGTAAAAACAGAGGTTTCTTTTCATCTTCCTCACTCTTCAAAGGAACAGCAGTGAATGCAAACCCAGTGTCATCAGTCTCCTTTTTCACACAAAACTGCTCTCCCTCTTGACTGGTCCACAGTTGCTCCTCTTCCTCCTTTATGTTGAGGATATCTGGATCCTGTTGGTCCACACCAAGCATCCGTACTTCAACAGCTGCTTCTTTAACCAGCACCATCTGCTGAACATCTGCAGGGAACACTGAAAACATGAACATCAGGCAAAATTATAACTTTATATTCACACATACAGTGTTGCTTGAAAGTTTATAAAGCTTTTAAAACTTTTAAAATTTCTGCATAAAAATGACCTAAAACATCATAAGATTTTCACACAAGTCGTAAAAGTACAATACCATACCAATTTATTTATATCCATCCATCCATCCATCCATCCATCCATTCTCTTCCGCTTATCCGGGGTCGGGTCGCTGGGGTAGCAGCCTAAGTAATGTAGTGGACATGACCTTGTCCACTTTTAAGACACCTGTGTACTTTTGAACTGTCCAGTGATGACCTTTACTGACCTCTCAGTAAAGCAGGACATTTAACACAATTATTCCATTAGTTATAATCTGAGGACATATAGTCACTAAAAGAGACTATTTCTATATCTTGATTTTATTCTAATGTAATCAAGAATAACTTTTGTCATTCTCATGATGGTGCTTTTAAGCTGTGTTATTCTGTGAGAGTTAAACTGTGTCCACTGCTGTGTTAAAGGGAAATATCGGGTCACAGAGACCCGACTGTTCTGTTTAGAAATAAGAAGACAGTTTAATCAGTTGTTTTTCATTGAACAAGGCTCCAGCTTTCTCTGTCTGTTCCTAAACAAATCTCCCTCTGCTGCTGCTTGTTAACCTTGGGTTTGATAAGACAAATGAACTCCTCGACTGGTCCTTCCTTAAGTACTAGTCTAAGCTGTGCTGAAACGCTTCAGTGAGTTGCTGGGAACTTCAAAAGAGATGTGAACTTTCCCAAGAGCTGGACACGTGTGGTCAAGAGCTAACGACCGGCGTCTTCAGCTAAGGACTGATAACAGGCTGTTATGAGTCTACTTCGAACAAGCCGAGCTCAAAAACTTTGTTTATTCCCTCCTGGAATAAGTTTATCTTGAAGTCAGAGGCCTGAAGCTGACATATTCTCTGATGACCAACGCGGAAGCCAGGAGACGTTGAAACGTAAACTAAAACCAGTTTTGGACGTGCTGGGACTAAAGGACTCTGTGCATCTGAAGGCTGGTGTCTTCCCTCTTACCGGGCGGTCGTCAAAAGGTAAAGGAGCTGTTTACAAAACGTACCTGGATTTTAGCAGAAGTCGGATGAAAAGTGTCACTCTGGTCTCATGCTCAGGATAATTTTCTTCTTAAATCTTTCCTCCTATTTCTTTTCCCTCTCAACCTAAGCTGGAAACTATATTTTTAAGTTAAAGAGCCCACAGACTAAATATGCTTAACATCTAATATTTATGTCTGTTGTGTTAAATTTAAGTGTGCTGACGTATTTGAATTGAAAGAAAGTGAAATCATGTCAATCAAGTGTAATGGTGTTAATTTAGTTGATTTATTTTAAATAAATGATAGTGTCTCTTTGACATATCAAACTAAGTTAACGTGTCCATTGTCACTTAATGGCTCTGTTTATTTATCCATCATAAAGATCACAGAAATATTGAATAAACTGAAAAAGAAGAGAATCCGTGAAATTACTATTCAATCTGAATAAGTAAATTAAGGTAAAAAGGAGGTCAGTATTAAACTGACCTCCACTTTAATTCTTACATCTGGTGGCCTCGTATCGGCTTCTAAAAGTTTATTGATAAATCTGTGGTCTCAGTCATGAACTGTAACGTCATGTTTGCATAAAAGGATCCAAGTTTTAAACTCTGAGGATAATGATTTTGGCTGGAAGTGTTCAAAGCAGGCAGATTCTGCGTGTTTTTATCATTTGAGGCTGAGGGATTGTTATTCGTTTCAACACTGCAAGCGCTGTTGGAAGCATTCAGGTGAAGTTTTGTCAGCCGTAGTCTGTGGAAGTTCTGGTTCGGTCCAGTTCACGCGGACTCCTGTACAAAGCTTTGTTTGACCGCCGAGTCAGAAGCCTGAAAGCTAATTTAACATCTACAAGATTGCTGTTGTGGTGTTTTACATTTTAAAGAAGGTCGAAGCAGCATATACTGTTAGAACGTGTCGGTTAGTGGTTCGTGAAACCCGAGTTCTGCTCCTTTAAAGTGGACGGAACCGACCTGGAGTGACTCCGCGAGAGTCCGTGTTGTTCAACAGCTGCAGTGCTGGGTTACTGAGCGTGACTAAGTTGGCCTGTCTAGATGTGCGCCGCATGTTTCAGCATTTTGGGAAGTTAAATTGTAGCGTTTGAGTTGTTTTTAAGAGTCTATGAAGTTGTATTCTGTTGTGCTAAGCTAACGTTAAGAAGACGTGTCTCATGTCCGTTTATGAGCTGTGATTGGATGATACGAGTGCTGTGAATCACTCTTGTAGCGAACGCTGATTCGCTGTTGTGTGCTGTCAATCACTCTTGTGGCGAACGCTGATTCGCTGTTGTGAGCTGTCAATCACGTCGCACGCCGTTGCGACCAGCCCACTTTGTCGTCATTTCCGGTACTACATTGGTCGAAGGTAAGAAAAACTACATTCGCCATTTATGCTTGGAGAATGAACTACATATGCTGTGATTGATTTGTTGACGTCACGTATGTTGTAGCGAGCTCCGCCTCGCTCACGTAAGAAGCTGGTGACGCGCTACGCACGCTGCGTGGGCCCGCCCATTTTTGTCGTCACTTCCAGGTGCCGCACTTTGAGTGACAGGTCACACTCGCTGGCTCACACTCGTTCACACACGAACACACACTTAAACACTCATCTGAAGCCATCAACACTGTCTAGCAACATAAACTTGTCTCTGACAAGAAAGCGGTTCGAGCAATTATCACGTTCTTACTGAAAACTAACCCTAATAGGTTGTTTTCTTTCCATGTACTGATTTAAACTCAGTCGCTTCGTGATAACATACGCGACGCTGCCCCCTGCTGGACGTTAATAGATGAGTTTTCTCTCAACACATCATAAAGTCAGCATTTTTTATGGTGAAAATTACCAGCTTTAAAATTGTTCTGTACACAAACAAAAACTCCTGTTTATTTTAAATAAAGAATTTTTGAAAACAGAGGTACAGACGAACAATTGATGCTCATTTTAAATACTGAAGAGATTTAAAATAACACTCAAAAAAGCATCTTTTATTTGATTTTCAGATTAAATAAAAAAGAAAAGTTGATGGAGAGCAGAGCATTTCCACATTCAAAATTTTAAACAGCATTGGCATACACTGTACACTTTTGGTTAAAAATAGCATTTTTAACGTTTTTCTGTGTACGTTTACAACAGTGAGGTTAATTTGATAACGAATTTCTTTTTCGAATAACACCTGCATGTACCAGCTTGTTGATTTTTACAGACTCAAAACAAATATGGATAAACAATCAGATGAAGTTGTTCCATCCTCATCCTTGGAGGATGCTGATGGTGAGCAAACTCCAGCGCCGGTTGAGGAGAAAATCCCAGCGCAGGAGGATTCAGAGTCTGAGTCAGAGGACACAGATTGTGTTGATAATGCCTTAAAACTGCTAATGAAAACACTCGTGAAGTATGGTGAGGAGGTAGCAGCAATGGACACCCCGACTCTGGACACAGAGTTAGAAAGTCTAGCAACAGGCATAATCAAAAAAGATGGAAAAAAGCTCAGCGCCGACCGTACTGTCAAATTGGCCTTTCTGTTGAAGACCAGACTGGACCATGAACTGTATAAGAGTGGGGACCTTGAGGATGAACTGGCTGATGAAAAAAATAAACTGGCTGATGAGAAAACTAAACACGAAGGTACCACTTCAGAGTTTGTGTCATACAAGAAAACGACAAATACAGAGATTGAACGTTTAAACAATGAAATACTGTTGCAAACACATTCATATGAAGAAAACATTCGGTCCAGAGGACAAAAATATGACGATTCTATCAGAGAGAATGAAATATTACAGCAACAGGTACAATCGATGTCTAAAGATCTACAAGAGAACAAGGAAAAAAGAGAAGAAGCCCACACCCGGTGCACAATGTTGAAAATAGAGTATGATAAATTAAAAGAACAACTAAAAGAGAGCACTCAATTCGAGGAAAATAGAAAACTCAGTGAACAGTGCACAGCGCTACAAACTGCAGTTGATTGTTTACGCAGAGAATTGACTGAAAGTAAGGTGGAACTGACCTTAACTAAAGAAAACCTCTTTAAAGAAAGGGAGAGGTGGGTGGATGTTGTGGCAAAGCATTCTCAAGGCATCACACCACCACCCCCACCACCTCCACGCGGTGATGCAGAACAGCTCACCGTACCTGTTAAGACCCGCCAGTCGGAGCAGGGACTTGCGTCCTCAACATCAACACCTGCACATGGATCACAGGTAAATGGGAATAGCAATGATGCTAAACTTTCTATTCCAATACCTGAACTCCAGAAGCTTTCTAGATACATTCAACGCTTTGAGCCAGGGCCGTTGGGTTCAATCTATACAAAGAACTACCTAGACTCTCTTGATTTCCAGCTGGGTAATTTTCCAAATGCTACTGCTGAGGATAAAATTGCGCTGATCAGGCTCACCGCAGACTGGCCTGTATATAACTTCATTGTTCGCCAACCGGACGCCATAAAAACAGATTACAAACTGTTGCGTGATACTCTTATACGAGAGTTCACTCCAAACATGGGGCCTGGTGGCTACCCTGATGCCGAGAAGGTCGTGCAAGGTAAGAAGGAGCATCCACAGGCATATTACCAGAGAATGTTCCAGGCTTTCTTTGGTAATCGCAATGAACCGGGCATGGAGGACGACGTAGGTTTTAAATACCTTTTCGGTAAAAACCTCCACCCTGATATAAAAGAGTCAGTTCAAGTGATGGCTAATTTCAGAGACAAGACCATCAAGGAAATGAAACAATGCGCCGTAAATGTTTTCGAGGCCCGCATGGAATGCAGAACACCCGTAGAGGTGTTCACGAGTGCGAGAGCCGACTCCCAATCGCTGGAACTGGAAGGGACGCGAGCACCAGCTCCCTATCCACCGACAGGCGAAAAGAAACAGACCTTTCACCCTGACAAACCACAAAGTGGGGGTGTCCGCTTGAGGAAAAACCCAAGGTGGCTCAAGCAAAACACGGAGGGTGAACAAAAGGATCAAAAGGGGGGTGCGCGTCCAACGAGTAAAGATTATGGGTACAAGGGTAACCCATATAACCAAGGGTGGTCCCAGCAGGAACCCCCGAACCAAGGGTGGTCCCAGAGGGGACACCCGAAGCCAGTCTGGGCCCGGAAGGGGCCCCCACGCCGTGGACCTGCTCCCCCTACCCCTCAAACTGAACAGTCCGAGACAGACAAAAAATCGCAGAAGTCCCGGAGGAAAGGCCGTAGCCCTCTGTCCCCAGAAGTCAAGGAGGAAATACGTCAGATGTTCGACACGTGGGAAAATACTAAAAATGAGAACAAACCCGGTGTGATGTGTAGCACTATCATTGATAGTAACTCTGAACATTCTAACAACAACAATGCCACAGTTGCTGGCAGTCACCAAGACATTGGTGGCCAGGATGCTGACAATCAGGGTAATGACAGTCGAATCGTTGACAGTCCAGAATGTGACAGTCAACAGAACGTTGACTGTAACCATGACTTCATTGTTACGGAGCCTGAGCACCCCTCGTCAGAAAAAGGGGGGGAAAGCTCACTCACCGTTGAAAGTGGCTCGCCACGAACTGAACAGTCAGACCCATGTGTGTCTGCACTAACAGTACTGATAAATGAAGGTCACACAGTCAGGGGTAGGCGTGATAAACGTCGGAGACAACCTGGTGAGTTCCTGTGTGACATTATCAGAAAGGGGCCCGCTAAGAAGGCTTACCTGTCCATCACGTTGGAAGGGGTCCTCAGAAAAGAGGCCCTCTTGGATGGTGGGGCAGACATATCCGTTATGTCACCCACACTGTTAGAAGAGCTACGGCTGGCCGCTAACGGTGTTGACAGGGAAATACCCCTCAGAGAATGTGCTATAGTTTTGCAGGGTCTCTCGGAGACGAGTACAACCCTAACAGCTATAGCAATGGTTCACATGCAGATTGGTGTAACGACACTATACCACCCGGTATACGTGTCCACCGTTGACTCATGCCCATTTTTGGTTGGCCAGGACTTTATAAACCGCTTCGACGCGGTTATAGATTATGGCGATCAGTCAATGTGGACCAGAGTGAGTCAACCACTGCCGATCGATATGCCTACACAGAGTAACACTGACCGTCTAACGGCAGGTACCGCGGAAGGCAAAAGGGAATGCTCAGACGAGAGCACAATCCCTGTGGGTGAACCTTCAACTACAGGTGAGGCAGTAGAGGTCCAACAAGAGAGCCCCCTCTGCGAGCTGAAACAGTTGGCACTCACCGGACACTACCTACCACAGGTAGTCAATGGTGTTGAGATTCAAGGATCCCACACCGATGATGCTGTTCTGTCCCCTTGGACGGAGAAATCAGCGATCAGCCAAGCTTTCTTTGGAACCTTGGTTAAGAAACAGTTGGGTCTCGGAATGAACAGAAAGGCTTTCCGCTTTTCGTTAGACCCCAACGATAAACAGGTAATGACTGCTAAAGGGATCATTGACCTTAAACTAATCTGGAACCAACGAGAACTGGATCACCCGTTCCTCGTGGTCCCGAACTTACCACATGCAACCTACATAGGCTCCGACATTTTGGTAAGATTAGGTGTCCGAGTGGACGTCAACAACAATGTACTGTGGTCACTGGATACAGCCACGAAGGACTCTCCTGTGTTGACCACAGAGAACCTTAAGGCTGGACAGACCATTCCAGAGGTCTGTCAGGTTGCTAACAGCCATAACACTGTGGTGCCACCTCAGGTTATGAACAAGCCGGTGATGTTTCACATCATGAAAGGACAGGCTATTAGCACAAAACAGGCATGCTTTCAACCATCTCCTATGTTTTTCAACTTAGGACTGTCCATGGAGGCCACATGCCAAGTGACCCTCGACGGCAGAACCACGACTGTCGCTGTGTGTAACACGAGCACAGAAGAGGTACTGATCCCAAAGCGCTCACAGCTAGGATGGTTGATCTCTACTGATTTTCATGATTTTGAACTAAGCATTCCATTTCTGGGAGGACTCCCAGAAAACTTGATCCCAAGTCATCATTCGGGGCGAGTCTTGTTCACAAAACCAACACAGGCCATAGCTCTTTTCTCCCCCACTGAGTCCGACCGGGACATTGTCCACAGGTTCGGTTTCAACCAAGGAGAAAGTCTAGGCCCTCAAACTTACAGTGCACTACCTGTTGACAGGTTTTATGACACTGAAGGGGACTCACTGGAGCTCCCCAGAGAACAAGAACCGCTCTCATTTGCTTCACAGATAGACCAGGTGGTCGCTCAGGCCGACGCCTTGGAAACTGATGAAGACAGGGACAAACTTCGCAAAGTTCTGCTAAAATATGAAAAATCATTCTCAACTGACTCGATGGATTGTGGGTTGACCACGCTCCACACAGTGAGCATTCCAACCCCGCCTGATGCTCCCCCTGCATTTGTCAGACAGTACAAGATTCCTCTGGCAGCACATCAACCTATCAGGGAAATCATTGCTGACCTGTTAGGAAAAGGTATCATCCGATACTGTAACAGCACTTACTCTGCGCCTTTATGGCCGGTGTTAAAACCAAATGGTAAGTGGAGACTCACTATAGACTACCGAAAGCTAAACAAACAAGTTCCCTTATCCAGATGGCCTATGACGCAACTCCAACAGGAACTGCCCAAGGTCACCAATGGTAAGTACTTCTCGACCCTCGACGTCGCCTCTGGTTTTTGGACCATCCCTGTGCGCGCCGAGGACCAGTACAAACTAGCTTTCACTTTTGGTGGCCGTCAATACACCTTTAACAGGTGTCCCTTTGGCTACGCTAACTCACCTGCAGAGTTCAACATCTTCTTGAACAAAGCATGTCCAGACGCCCACGAGCGTGGAACACTGATCTACGTGGACGATGTCCTTTTGAGGCAGCCAACACTGGACTCACATTTGGCTGAGATCGACCACGTTCTGAATCAGCTAACAACTGCTGGTGCTAAAATATCACTGTCGAAGTGCCAGTGGTGCAGAACCAAGGTGGACTACGTTGGCCTACTTGTAGGTCCAGACGGAGTACAACCACAGCTGACTCGCACCCAAGGCCTTGACAATCTCAAAGTCCCCACCAGTCTCAAAGAACTACAAAGTTTTCTTGGCGTGTGTAACTACTCGAACCAGTTCATAGAGAACTATGCAGACCTTGCAAAGCCACTGACTGAACTCCTTAAGAAAGACGTTCCATTTGTCTGGACTGACAAACAGCAGCAGGCTATGGACGCTCTTATAAACAGGATCAAGTCAGCCCCTTGTTTAGTCTACCCGGACTACAACAAAGAGTTTTACTTGGAAGTGGGCTTCTCAGCTCATTGCATAAGTGCAGGTCTATACCAGATACACGACAGAGACAAACGTGTAGTAGCCTACGCCAGCAAAACGATGGCAGGCCCCGAATTGAGATTCTCAGACTGTGAGAAAGCTTTACTGACCACAGTGTGGGCAGTTAAACATTTCTCCAGCTACATTGGTGGGCAGAAAATCATTGTGGAAACACAACACCAGCCAGTGACCTTCCTTAACAGTGAACGCATCAGAGATGGTGTGGTGACAAACTCACGTGTTGCAACGTGGCTCATGGCACTTCAAAGTTTTAACCTAGACATCCGTTATGGTCAGAACAAGAAGTCTCATCTGGGGACGGACTTGGCAATCTGCCAGAAGTGTACACAAGATGTACCAGCCACCCAGCCGCCGGTTGAGGTAAAAACCCCAGTAACTGAAGACCCGAATCACCACTTCTTTGATGACAATATCTGCAAAGATATGACAACATTGTACGTGGATGGATCTTCATTCCTCCGCGACAAGATCTGCAGAGCAGGTGTTGGAGGGGTCCTCCTCCAAGGCCAAGAGCAGATAACTTTCAGCTACAAATTAGGATCTCAGACTTCTCAGTATGCTGAGATTGCAGGAATCCTAATAGCTCTCCAGATTGTAGTAGAACGCTCCATCAAGACGCTAGTCATCTGCACTGACTCTAACTATGCTCGTTTGAGTTTCGCTTGTCACCTCGCTGTGTGGAAACAGAACGGTTTCCTAACAAGCGACAGAAAAGTGGTCAAACACAAAGAGCTTTTCATAGCGTGTGATCACTTGGTGACATCACATGACTTACAGATCTACTGGAAGAAGGTTCCAGGGCATTCTAGAGTCCCTGGCGATGACAAACACTACAATGACATTGCAGACTCCTTAGCCAAAGAAGGAGCCGACGAAGGTCCTCTATGGTCCTTCGACCCCTCCTGGTTAATCGAGACTCTGCCAACACAACCTTCAGTCAGAGTTATGGCAGTCACACGTGCACAGGCCGCGGACAAACCTGCTGACAACGCAGTCTCCGTACGACCCGCACTGACTGACCCTGACATCATCCAACTTCAGAAGTCGGATCCTGCTATCAACTCCATGATACTGTATCTGACTGATCCGGACAAGAACACTCCGTCTAAAGACGAACTGGATTCCGATCCAGACCTTAAAGTCCTTTATCAGCTGCGCAAACAGCTTAAACTACTCAAGGGCATCCTGACTTTCGCTCATGGACCAACGTCCTCACCTGTGTTCGTGGTTCCCCATGACCAAAGGGGGGTGATGTTAGTTCATGCCCATGATCTCCCGTCCGCAGGACACAAAGGAGATAAAGCCACGCTGACGGCATTAAAACAAATTGCCTATTGGCCTGGAATGAAAAAGGATGTCAAGGACTACATTGAAGGGTGCGTGGTCTGTGGCCAGTTTCAGCCAACCAGACCACTTCACAGAGCACCACTGCAAAGCAGAGGCATTGCATTCCCATGGTCTGACCTCCAGATCGACTGGGTTGGACCACTCACTAAGAGCTCTAGAGGAAATAAATATTTTCTCACGGTAACCTGTGCATTCACCAAATGGGTAGAATGCCTACCAGCTCCTAACGACACAGCACAAACAACTGCTATGTTGTTAATGAATCATATATTCTCAAGGTTTGGACTTCCCCTTCGGGTGAACTCAGACCAAGGTACACACTTCACAGGTGAAGTGATGAAAGAACTGTGGAAGACGCTAGGCGTCAAGGCCAACTTTCATGTCGGCTACCACCCACAGGCTTCAGGCCAAGTTGAGAGAGCAAACAGAACTGTGGTGAGTATTTTGAAGAAATACGTGGCTGCAAACCACAAGGACTGGGATGTGAAACTCCCTCTGGTCCTCATGGCCATAAGAGCCACTCCACACACATCAACTGGCATCTCTCCCTTCGAGATGATGACCGGTCGACAGATGACTCTCCCTCTACACCTGTTGTACCAACCAGGCGACGCCGTCATGGCGACAGCCTACACTACACAACAATACATGAAAGATTTGAATGTACACCTCAGAAACACTTTTGCTTTCGCCCAGAAAAACCTGGAAAGGTCCGCTGAAGGACGCAAGGCGTACTATGACCAGAAGGCCTCTCACAATGAACTCCAAGTGGGAGACAGAGTCTGGTACTATACGTTCGCCCCAGCAACCGGGAAAGGAGAGTCCGGGACCGGAACTCTCGCCCGCAAACTAATGCCCAGGTGGACTGGACCTCATCTGATAACAGACAAAGTGTCCTCAGTCGTCTACGAGATCAAAATCAGCAAAGGCCGCAAAGAGCCAATTGCTAAATGGGTACATCGAAATCAGATCAAACCTTACAAGGCGTTCAATGACTCCACAAAAGACAAAGATCTCACAAACTCACCGACTTCATGGGATAATAAGGTCGTCCAAACACAAGTTAGTAAATAAACTAATCAGGTTTAAACTACCATATTTCCCACCCTATAAGTCGCATTGTCCAACTTGAACTTAGAAACGCTAAGTCCAACACCCACAACAAAAACTAATCTTAACAACCATTTAAATCCACAAGATTTAAGTTGACCTCGGTCATAAAGTTGAGACCTGTTTTCTTGTGTGTTGCACTTTGGAATCTGACGACAAGAGTGTGTCGAAGCAGTGAAACGTTGTTTCCTTGTTGTTTAGTCATTACTGTTGTCATTATTTGAGATATTGTTGTGGTTCTGGACACTCCCAGCCAAAAAAGGTTTTGTATTAACATTGATTAATGCATAAGATGGATTTAACTATGCCAACATGCAGTTCGTTTTGTTAAATCTCAACCGTTGAAGAGTCAATGTAGTTTAAAGCTACTCAAGGTA
>JBBPBX010083556.1:0-15497 GCA_038048925.1 Garcialebias charrua | reverse complement strand
CACGGGAGATGTTTACATTATCTGCGGGGGGTCAGAGAAAAACTTCCACCTTGAGAGCAGGATCAGAAAAGTATCGGTGTCATCGAGGGGGGCCAGCAGCGTCGTGTAGGCGATAAGCAAAGTCGCAAAGAGAAAGTAGCGGTTACACTCAAAATACGCGTACCCTGCTCTCAAGGTGGAACTTTTTCGCTGACCCCCCGTTGATAATGTAAACATCTCCCGTGGAGCTTTTGTTTGAACACATGCACGCAGCATGCACGCGCAGACAACCGGCATTTTAACAATGGCGGTGGACTGGACAGTGGACACACACACCACTTTCTGAACTATAGCTGATGGAATATATTTTGATTCTCATATTTAATTATTCTACACCTTACCTGCATCTGTGTTGGAAGAGAGCAGCTGCCTGGATCCAGTTGTCGCTGTTAACGAGGCATTCAGACATTTCACGTGTCACGCTGCACTATAACATACTAAATGTGCTATATATTAACAGTTTAACAATAATAAACACAGTATTTATGTTAGCGTGGGAGATATTTAAATGTATCTGAGCAAAATGAAGCTATCTGGACTCGTTACGTCATGCCTAACATGCTGCTGAAAATGAAGACACCAGGTTGATTTTTAATTTATTTATTTATTCAACACCACAAACTCATGTCACAAACACTGAGAATTAAATTGAACACTTTTAAAAACACGTTAACCGAACTTTAATGAACTGGACTCTGTTGTTTTCATCCTGGTGGAAACTGGACCCACATCCGGTTCGCTTCGTGGAACGACAGCTTCGACCTCGCAGGAAAAAATAAAAAATAAAACCTCAGTTGGTTGTTCTGTGATTGAACTAAACACAAGGAAACATTATTAAGAACATTGTTTACCTTGTAGCGCTGCTGGAAATCAGCTGATTCTCACGGACTAAAGTCAGACATGTTGACTCGGTTCCGGTCCAGTCAGCAACTGGTGTGCAGCTTGTTAGATGAAGCGGCCCCACTTGGTGTCAAATCTGTTGACTCTTATCCAAATTCCAGCTTTAATTTGTTGTTAAGTTGTTGACAACAACTTGTAGTAGCTGAACTTTTAGCCAGAGAGGAAAACAGGCTGCCTCGGTGCTTTGTTTACCTCAGGCAGCACGCGTGCGCAGTAGTGAAGGTTCCAAAAATCACAGCGCCATCTAATGGCCCAGCATGGTAACTACAGTAAAGTCATGAGGACGGGGGGGGGGGGGAGAGTCGTATCCACAGAATTCGCCCATGTCAACGCAATACTTTCAACCTAATTAACATACCCAAAAGTTCCGTTTCCCCCACACAGTGTCCGTGTAAACAGGGCCTTAGTCAGGGGTCACCACAGTGAACTATTCGCACGAAGATTTGACAATTGTTTTTACGCAGGATGTCCTTCCTGACACAACCACAGACCACCGAGCTACCACAGCCCTCTGTGTGGAGCAGAGAGCTGCTATCTAGGGTTCCCGGGGGAATAGATGGTGTAGGTTAATAGATGGTGTAGGTTAAGGGCCTTGCTCAAGGGCCCAGAGTGGGGCAGATGAGGGTGGAGACAGGTGTGACTGCTTCACTTATCCCACCCACATTTTTGATGTTGTCTGTACCGGGGCAAGAACTGGCGATCTTCCGATCTCAAGCTCACCTTGTTAACCTCTGCGCCACCACTCCCACATTTAAAAGTATTTGTCCATACATCCATCTTCTTCCGCTTATTGTCGGGTTGCGGGGGTAGCAGCCTAAGTAGGGAGGCCCAGACTTCCCTCTCCCCAGCCACTTGGAGCAGCTCCTCCAGGGGAATCCCAAGGCGTTCCCAGGCCAGCCGAGAGACATAGTCCCTCCAGCGTATCCTGGGTCTTCCTCTGGGTCTCCTCCCGGTGGGACATGCCCGGAACACCTCACCAGGGAGGCGTCCAGGAGGCATCCTAACCAGATGCCCGAGCCACCTCAACTGGCTCCTCTCGATGTGGAGAAGCAGCGGCTCTACTCCGAGTCCCTCCCGGATGACTGAGCTTCTCACCCTATCTCTAAGGGAGAGTCCAGCCACCCTGCGGAGAAAACTCATTTCAGCCGCTTGTATCCGAGATCTTGTTCTTTCGGTCATAACCCAAAGCTCATGACCATAGATGAGGGTGGGAACGTAGATCGATCGGTAAATTGAGAGCTTTGCCTTTTGACTCAGCTCTCTCTTCACCACGACAGACCGGTACAGCGCCCGCTTCACTGCGGACGCTGCACCTATCCGCCTATCGATCTCACGCTCCAGTTTTCCCTCATTCGTGAACAAGATCCCGAGATACTTAAACTCCTCCACTTGGGGCAGGACCTCCTCCCCGACCCAGAGAGGGCATGCTACCCTTTTCCGGCTCAAGACCATGGCCTCGGATTTGGAGGAACTGATCCTCATCCCGGCCGTATCACACTCAGCTGCAAACCGCTCCAGTGAAAGTTGTAAATCACGAACTGATGAAGCCAGTAAAAGTATTTGTAGTAAATGTAAAAATAATCCTTCACATTTGCATCTTCAATTCTATTGTTCTATTGTTTTGCAGATATGGTTCAAGGGACTGTGGATTTGCTGTTGCGGAGACGGAACTGGATGTGTTCCCTGAAGCAACACAAGCTACTGATGTGTGTGGTGATCCACTCATTGAGGAGTACCTGCAACTGGCTGTAGAACAAAATGGACTGCAGCGACCACAAGACTGGCAATCAGCCTCAGAACTGTATTTCACCCTCTTGGACATAGCCAAGTTTTAGACACAAACTACAGGTGCTGGTCATAAAATTAGAACATCATGAAAAAAGTTGATGTATTTCAGTAATTCTGTTCAAAAAGTGAAACATGTAGATTATATTCATTCATTGCACACAGACTGATATATTTCAAGCTGTATGGTACATGCTCATACATCAGTCTGTGTGTAATGAATGAATATACAAGTTTCACTTTTTGAATGAATTTACTGAAATAAACTTTTTCACAATAATTTAAGTTTATGACCAGCACCTGCATTTGAACCTATCTTAATTCTCCTTTTAAAGTGAAAACTGATATTGATCATCCAACTATGTTCAGTCAGGTCAACTGGATTTTTTTTTTTTTGTGAGACAGAAAAAAAAACTGTCCAGATGACCTGACTGAACATTGTCATTTATCATAATCATTTTATTGTAATGTTAAATGTGTTTAGTTTAGTTTTATACTGTGATTTGAACCTTAAATATATTCTTTAATCCCCATCTTAATGTTTGGAACATTCTATTAAAGCAGTAAATTGTAATAAAATTTGTTGACGTAAATTTTTATTGTCAATTGTTGGCTGTACCTCATCTGTGGTTTTTGTTTAAAAAAGGTCTCATCTACAATTCGTTCAACCTTTATTTAGTCAGGTAAATCCCATACAGCCTCGTGGACTCATTTACAAGAGCAACCTACTAACTAAAACTAAATAATACAAACTAAATAATAATAATAATGAATTCAATTTATAATGCACTTTTCATTAATAAAAATCTAAAGAACGATGGTAGAATTTCCTTAAACAATAAACAAACATAAGAGAGAAATAAAGATTTTGTTTTAACCAAGTATCAAAACTAGCAAAACATTATAAGGTAGATGTATAAAATCAAAAACAGGAACATGTCTGCATTGCTTTTTGCCAGGATTCCAACAGATTATTAAAACCATTTAGAGAGGTCAAGGCCGAGAGCTACAAGAGGAGTCCTCGTGGATCAATGAGAGTAACCTTGTATAAATAAAGGTTTAATGAGGAAAAATTCTGTGTAAACCTGGAAGAGAAACAGTTTAAGACTTGTTAACATGGTGGTAAAGAAAGTGTTCGAAGTAAATCAACCGATAAACTGTAATAGAACTGTTTTATTTTGTACAATGATGTTTGTTTAACAAAAAATATTGGATGTAACTATTTCAGAATAGCTGACTTCAAATATTCACATATACCAAATGGATATAGAAGACAAAAATAGACAAGAAAAACAAAAATGTGTACATTGAAAAAAAAAAACGAAATACTGTAAGATTTATCATGACTAAAGTCAGCATCACACAAATACAATATTGTTTAAATGTAATGGAAGAACAGGAAAAAAAAGAAAGTACATAACAATTATCAAGTCTACAAAATTAATTGCAGAGTTTTTTTCAAGTGCATAAAATACCTCAGCAAGACCAAAGCACTTTAATACCATCTTAATACCATCAGCTTGACAATTTGGGCAACACTGTTCGTTCCTTCATTCTGCCATGCAGGTCCAGCAGCCAACATGGGAGCAGCATGATGAAACCATGGGCACCTGCACGCCACCTGAAAATTGGATGAAATAAAGTTATATTTTTACAGCAGTGTTTGACAATTGTATATATGAGAACACTTTACAACAGTTGCAGGATGAAGAGGAAGATGTGATGATAATTCAGGGGACTTGAAGGCCACTGTCAGCAACCTGGGCTCATAACACCTGAGCACAGACTGATCCATTTCTACCTGGATTATTGAGCATGCATCAGGGTACTTTACAACAGTATTTACATTCATTCAACCTTTATTTAGTCAGGTAAATCTTTTGAACCTCATGGGCTCATTTACGAAAGCGACCTGCTAAAACTAAAGAACAATGAACAGCAGTGATAGAATTTCAATAAACAAACAAACAATAAACAATTTGATGTGCATTCACAGTTAACACCTGCTGGAACTGCCACTGTTCTAGCTTCACTAGTATATTTTTTTATAAAGTACTGTGTACATATGTAGTGTGTACATCTGTGATGTAGTTGGTTTGCTTTTATTACTTAATGTATAATAGATACTTCTAATTTCATTGTACATTTTACTGTACGCTGACAGTAATGTCATTTATTAATTAATTGCGACACCTCCAGGGAAACATTAAATCACTTGGGAGTCTGAACAAACTAAAGGTTGTCATCTATAGTTAAATACTACTGTGCATTTTTCATTCATTCATTCAACCTTTA
Source organism: Garcialebias charrua (assembly GCA_038048925.1). Classification (NCBI taxonomy): domain Eukaryota; kingdom Metazoa; phylum Chordata; class Actinopteri; order Cyprinodontiformes; family Rivulidae; genus Garcialebias; species Garcialebias charrua. The sequence continues at coordinate 10,478 of JBBPBX010083556.1, read as the reverse complement.
TTTATACAGGCTAGCCTCGTTGATTTAAAGCATGCAACCAATATATAAAGATTTGTGGTGACTGGCAGATTAAAGCCGAGCACAGATTAAACAGCTGCCCTGTGTAAATATTAAAACTGAAGAAACTTGTTTTAGCATTTGTGCTACATCAACTTAAACAGCTAATCGCTGGTACACTTGCTAACTAACACACACTAGGTTAGTTCTCTGTGGACAAATATATTTATAGTTTGCAAAATTGGGGGCTTCATTTAACGTTTCAATGAGCATGTTGTGTAAACAACACATTACTAATGCCGCACGAGCAATGTAAACTGAAATGTACGTCAATAAAACTTCATTACCTTGAATAAGATCCTTCTGAGTTCTTCCAGCGTCATGTCTTCTTTAAGCTTGAACAAAACACCCTGATGCATGCTCAATAATCCAGGTAGAAAAATCTAACAAAACAGTTTACAGGCTAAAGGATAGCATGCTAACTGTATCTCCGTGTGTTTGTTTGTGAGTGTGTGTGTGTGTGTGTGTGTGTGTGTGCTGTGTTCGGTTTTATGTTGTTAATAAAGTAAAAAAAAAAAAAGTGGAAAAAACAATACTTTGTTTTAATGTAATTTCGTTTTTCCAAATGTTGTTGTGTTTTTCTTGTTTTTGTTGTGTTTTTCCAAATGTAATTCCGTTTTTTTCCTAATGTGATTCGGGCCACTTCCGCTTTGGCCACTTCCGGTTTGGCTTAATGTAATGTGTTTTTTTCTACTTCCGCTTTGGCCACTTCCGGTTTGGCTTAATGTAATTTGTTTTTTTCTACTTCCGCTTTGGCCACTTCCGGTTTGGCTTAATGTAATTCTGTTTTTTCAAATGTTGTTGTGTTTTTTCAAATGTAGTTTCGTTTTTTCAAATGTAATTCTGTTTTTTCAAATGTCGTAGTGTTTTTGTTGTTTTTGTTGTGTTTTTTCAAATGTAATTCCGTTTTTTCTAATGTTGTTGATTTACACCTTAGGGCCACCGTAAATTCAGCCTCAGAGTTACTCGCTGGTATACAGTGAAACTGCAGCTCTATAGTTGGGTGAGAAAGTGGTTGATGGCCACTTGAATCAGTGAAAAGATGTGAGCAGGTACTTTACGTCTGTTGTTCTGAATATGTGAGGGATGACTTGACTTGTTGTGTGATTTATTTTGTGATTTTTAATTACAGAGATGCTTTTATTGAACAGTAAACTGGTCCCAGACAGCATTTACATTTGGGCCGGATCCGTTTACAAGTCGCCAGATCCGCATAACAGTCAGATGCGGTTTACACCTCTGAGCCAACTCCTTACCGGGCTCGTTTACAAGTCGCCAGATCCGCATAACAGTCAGAGACGGCGTGGTGTTGTGTGCCAGTTCCACCCCGATTCTGAGATAATGAGCTGCAGCTGGGTGTGGTTCTGATCCGGTTTTTGCCTGCAGACCGAATGCGCCAGCCTCAGAGGTTTACAAACTGACATCTGGCTCTGATCTGGTCCCAGACTGCAAGCCAACTGCGCCTTCCTTATTTTTGAAAGCAACAGACGCAGCACAACTTTTGAAGATTACGTCGCACCAACAGGAAAAGGAACGAGCACAACTTCCGTATTTACAGAATAAAATCACCACGGGCGGACTAATCCTAGCTCTATACGGATTTATTTGTACAAAAAAGCTGTCAAACTATCATTTATGACTATTCTATGACTAAACTATTATATTTAAGACTATGACTACACCTAATAACGCAATACAAGAAATAAATAAATAAAAAGTATTTTATTCTGAAATGTAAACATCACTTCCTGTTGCTCAAACCATGTCCTGTCGCTTATTTACGAGAGAAGATCAAGGCAGCCTTTCCTGTTGTTCTCCTTCTTCCACCGAATGAATTGTTTTGTTCTGACTTCATTATTTATCACTTGATTTATCGCGCAATCTCGCAATTCCCGCGCATGCGTCTTGGAGCGGCGCATCCATGCGGACCTGAGCGAGGCAGTGGACTTTCGCATGCTTGTGGTAAGTGTATTTAAATGTATTATGAAATAAACCTCAAACAGAACGGAATTATAGGGCTTTATCTTTGCAGTGTACTCTACGAAAAAGGCAAACAGTTGGTTTTAATCATTATCTTTAGTAAGGCGGGTTAACATCGACTTTCCCCACTTATGCTAACCCCGGCGCTAACATTAGTTTCTGACAACAATGTATTAAAATGTAATATGAAAGAAACTTCAAACTGAGTAAAACGGAATTGTAGGGCTTTATCTTTGCAGTGTAGTGTTGCATGACTTGATAGTTTCCCCCGCGCCGTCGATTTGTGAGTTTCTTTCTTTTAGCAGTTAGCGATTAGCTATTAGCATTTCACAGTTAGCATTAGTAGTAGGCCCTAAACTAAAACAAAATAAAGTAAGTAATCATTAACATATTACCAGCCATTTTTCTGCGGGACTTACAATAGGGGCCATAGCAACTTTTTTATTTTTTATTTATTTTTTTGCAAAATTTTATGCCTGTACTCTGTAGTGGAAAACAAAAGCTAATCGGTCCATTCAACTTGAATGTAAAAACAAGTAGCTGATTGCTCGAACCAACTACGGCATGTATACATCTGTTGGTTTGATAAAAAAACAAACTATTCATCACACAGTAATAGTTCACTTTATGCTAAACTGTTAGTTTTGTTCTTCCTCTTATGTTTGTAATTGCTAGTGCTTTTCAAACAAAGTATCTAGTTAAATTGTTTTGATAATCTAATGAGAAAAAAGGTATGTATTTGTAATTTTGTAATGTTTTTCCATTACAATGTTTGTTTTTATATGTTAAACTGAAATAAAGGTTTTTATGCAATAATAGAGAACTATAATAGATTTCACTGTTGTATCAAATCCAGGATGCAATTTTAAGTGCTGACTATGTGCTTAATTTACAGGTTACTTATAATAAGTAAAGCCAATCAATCACAGATACACGTACTTGTACTTAACCAAAAACATTAAATGTACTTTTTTTTTTTTAAAGATCTCCCACATGTCCCTGTCACAACTTTTTCACACGGACTTGTCAGGTAACATCTGTATATTTTTGCATTTACATACTGTATGCACACACATTTTTCAGTATTTTATTGGTTTTCCCCTTTCATTTTTCTGTCAATTTACCAGTTTGTCTTGAAAATAAAGACCAAGAGCTGCTGGATCCAGGTGTACATAAAGAAGAAGTGAGACCACTCTCTAAACAGGTAAATGTTAATCAGTTTAGATAAAGCCAATCAATCACTGATGCAGCATGTACTTTGTGTATTTTGAGAATCACAGGTTTACACTATATATCCATCCTAATACACATTGCTGCTTTTATCATTTACTTTGTCATGAAATGAAGACCCTCTTTATCCTGTTTCATTTACTGTGAGGAAACAAACTAACATATAAATGTGTGTGTGTGTTCATAATTCTTTTAACCTTCATTATTATTTGCAAATATAAATGAAATATTCTTCTTTTCCAGTAATGCGGGACACAATTTGAAGTGCTGGCCATGCGCTTGATTTGCATGTTACTTTTAGGTAAGTGAAGTTGATTAGTCAGATGTCACAACATGTACTTGTACCTAACCTAAAAGAATAAAGTGCATATATATGTGTGTGTGTGTTTTTTTTTGTTTCTGTCAATTTACCAACTTGTCTTGGAGAAAAAAGACCCAAGAGCTGCTGGATCCAGTTGTACATAAAGACATATCCCTGAGCCACTCCCTGAACAGGTAAGTGTTGACTAGATCAGGTAAAGTCAATCAATCATATATGCTAAAAAATGTATTTGTACTTTAAGAGTAAATGTACTTTTGTTTTAAAGGTCTCCCACCTACCTGCTCCAACATTTTCCTCTGGACCTGTTGTCAGGTATAATCTGTAAATTTTAACATTTAAATACTGTATACACACACATTTCAGTACTACATTGTCTTTTTTTTCCCCTTGGCTAGTCTGGGAGAAAAATACCTAAAGCTTCTGGATCCAGTTGTACACAAAGAAGTACCTGTGAGGCCAACCCTGTAATGGGTAAGTGCTGACTACTTTAGTTTTTTTTTCTTCATTGTTTGGTATGTTCATTGTTATGGAAGATCAAAACTGACATAATTAGAAGTAAAAGCATGTACTGTATATGGACTGATAAATTAATAAATACACAAAAAATGCACCAATTAAATTACAAAGGAGAAATTTACTTCATGTTATATAATTTCATCCATCCATCCATCCATTTTCTTCCGCTTATCCGGGGTCGGGTCGCGGGGGTAGCAGCCTAAGTAGGGAGGCCCAGACTTCCCTCTCCCCAGCCACTTGGAGCAGCTCCTCTGGGGGAATCCCAAGGCGTTCCCAGGCCAGCCGAGAAACATAGTCCCTCCAGCGTGTCCTGGGTCTTCCTCTGGGTCTCCTCCCGGTGGGACATGCCCGGAACACCTCACCAGGGAGGCGTCCGCTTGTATCCGAGATCTCGTTCTTTCGGTCATAACCCAAAGCTCACGACCATAGATGAGGGTGGGAACGTAGATCGATCGGTAAATTGAGAGCTTTGCCTTTTGACTCAGCTCTCTCTTCACCACGACAGACCGGTACAGCACCCGCTTCACTGCGGACGCTGCACCTATCCGTCTATCGATCTCACGCTCCAGTTTTCCCTCATTCGTGAACAAGATCCCGAGATACTTAAACTCCTCCACTTGGGGCACACCTTGGCTGCGCCTAGAAATTCTGTCCATAAAAGTTATGAACAGAATCGGTGACAAAGGTCAACCTTTTTATTTTCCAGGTTAGTTCCAATAAATTATATATTTCTGCTTATAATTATAATACATTTTACTGTATTTTTAAAATATATATTTTTGTTTTTCTTGTAGATGCATTTGTGCCTTTTAATGTTTATATTCAATTATTGTTTATATTTTTTCCCCACAAGTTTTTCTTTTTTAAATGGGTCTTGCATTTCTATGTCTCCTGTTTTGACTTTACCTTATGCATTTCTGCTTCATGCACAGTAGATCTACACATGGATCCTGCTCCTTCCTGTTTTTTTGACCAATAGAAGTGGAGTAGTGGTGTAAAAACACATGGAAATTAAAGCTGCAAGCAGCATTGAGGCCCGAAGCAGCTTAGCGCCGCTCGGACCTTATTGAGGCGACCGCGCGAGCTCCAGCTCGTCCGCTCGGTCGCCATTTCGAAGTCTCTCGTGTCTACTCCGCACCAGGGGTGCACACGCACAATAAATCTGGTTCAGATCAGATGATGTCTCACTGAGATATAACAGTTTGAATAATCTAGGGGGCGCTCTGGAGTCACATGTTAAACCACAATATCAATGTGTCCACAAGGTCTCACTGATGATACACGATAAATCTGGTTCAGATCGGATGATGTCTCACTGAGATAGAACAGTTTGAATAATCTAGGGGGCGCTATGTAGTTATATGTTAAACCACAATATCAATGTGTCCACAAGGGCTCACTGATTATTCACAATAAATTTGGTTCAGATCGGATGATATATCACTGAGATATAACTATAGAAATAATGTAGGGGGCGCACTTGAGTCAAATGTTAGCCCACCATATCAATGTGTCCACAAGGGCTCACTGATGATGCACAATAAATCTGGTTCAGATCGGATGATGTATCACTGAGATATAACAGTTTGAATAATCTAGGGGGCGCTCTGGAGTCATATGTTAAACAACAATATCAATGTGTCCACAAGGTCTCACTGATTATGCACAATAAATCTGGTTCAGATCGGATGATGTATCACTGAGATGGGACTATAGAAATAATGTAGGGGACGCATGAAGCGCAAGTTTGAGGCCTGGCCACGCCCCTTTAGCATAAATGAAAACGCAAACTTTTGATAACTTTTACTGTCCAATGTGTTAAGGGAATGTTAACCAAGTTTAAAGGCAATCCTTCAAAATGGGCCGAACGCGATGACGTCCGAGTCGCCCTCGTGAACCGTTCCCCTGCCCGGTGAGTGCTTGGAGAGTACCTCCGTGACCTTCAGCAGGCCAAAAATTTTACATTGACCGAGGCCTTTGAGCTTGACATATGTCGTCTGGGGGTTCACCCTGAGCGCAACGATACCTCCGTTGGGTCTGTACGACCTTCCTACGCGAAATGGCGGCAAGGTCACGGTAGAGGTCACGAGGGGGTCTTTGTGCCCGTTTGGCGCCCTTTTGACCTAGAGATCCCAAATTTGGGTGAGATGGTCACCACGCTGAGCCGAACAAGTGTGTAAAATTTGGTGAGGGTCCGAGAGGTCAAATTTTTTTAAATCGACCAAGGCCTTTGAGCTTGACATATGTCGTCCGGGGGGTCACCCCGAGCGCAACGATACCTCCGCTGCGTCCGAAGGACCTTCCTACGCGAAATGGTGGCAAGGTCACGGTAAAGGTCACGAGGGGGGTCTTTGTGCCCGTTCGGCGCCCTTTTGACCTAGAGATCCCAAATTTGGGTGAGATGGTCACCACGCAGAGCCGAACAAGTCTGTATATTTTAGATGTTATTACAGTTTCTCTTACTTTTTTATTGTTGGATGTAACTGGGACCCTGTGTACATAATCTTGTTTCATGTACCACATGTGGTGTGAATGACAATAAAGAATCTCTGACTCTGACCAATCAGTGATCTCAATTTGTCACGAAGTGAAATGCCCCTTACCTGTAGGGCTGCACCCAATTAAGTGAGTCATGACATGAATTAACATTATTGGATTTTTTTTTATCTGGGTTATTGGGCATGAACTTTGATGCTTAATCAAAATCCATTTGTCGTTTCATGAGTGTGCAAACAAATAGAAAAAAGATTTGTCAGCTCAGTCTTCCATCCATCCATCCATCCATTTTCTTCCGCTTATCCGGGGTCGGGTCGCGGGGGTAGCAGCCTAAGTAGGGAGGCCCAGACTTCCCTCTCCCCAGCCACATGGAGCAGCTCCTCTGGGGGAATCCCAAGGCGTTCCCAGGCCAGCCGAGAAACATAGTCCCTCCAGCGTGTCCTGGGTCTTCCGCTGGGTCTCCTCATAGTTGCCAAGTCCGCTTATTTCAAGCGGCATTGGGCTTATTTTCCCCTGGAGTCGCTTTCAAATTTGATCAGCCGCTTGTGGCGGTTTTTTGGGCTTCTCGCGGACATTGAGTCGCTTATTTGTGCTTGTTTTTCAGTCGAGCAGTAATGCGAGTGGTAGGTAGTTTGTCACGCCCCCCTTCCACGTATGTTACGTCAAGGCGGATGTTACGTTCAGGTGCAGTTGGCGCAAGCGACAGTCAGAGCCGGTAAAACCTTGGGTAAAACTATATAAGCGCGAGCAATTAATGATGAGTCAGCATGAGCAGCATATAGTGACACAACATATATATCTTGTATCATTCAACTATGTTAGTTTTTAGCAAACAAAATGATAAATTAATGAAAATTACTTTCAAAGTGAGTTTAAAATTAAAAACCGTGTTTCTTCACGGGACATCCGACTACACGCGAATGCAACATTGTTATTTATTCTTTGTCTATTCATTCATTCATTCAACCTTTATTTAGTCAGGTAAATCTCATTGAGCCTCGAGGGCTCATTTACAAAAGCGACCTGCTACAAACTAAAGAATTTAGTGAAATGTCTAGACAAGACAACGCTAATATGAGCTCTAAGTGGGGTAAATATGGAAAAAAATATAATAAAGATTGGGAGAAAGAGCGTGCTCTTCAAGACTGGATCTGACCACGACCACAGATGGGAGAAAAATGCAAAATGTATTTTTATTTTTTAGACTGAATACGTTCTTTAATGTATAATTTTGCTTGTTATATGTAATGCCATAATAAATATGTTTATACTGTTTAAAACTGCCTTTTTTTACACAATGGGATGGGGTGCTTTTTTTGGGCTTTTTTTGAAAGAGCGAGTCGCTTGTTTGTGCTTGTTTTGAAGGAGCTGATCGCTTCTTTCGGTCTGGAGATCTGGCAACCCTGGGTCTCCTCCCGGTGGGACATGCCCGGAACACCTCACCAGGGAGGCGTCCAGGAGGTGTTATGAAATAAAATATATTTTATTCTTCGTGTTTTTATTCCACCAGAAGGGGTTTTCAAATGATGCAGTTTGTGTCCTCTCTGTCTGTCAGTTTTATGACTTTGCAGATATATGACTTGGGAGAAGTCCACTGAAAGCCACTCTCTGGTTCTGCATGTTTGCTCAGTCGGGGAGTGTCAGAACAGCTCTAATCTATGTGTGTCTTTGGTGTGGTTTGGTGTCCAGTTGCACTGATTGGTCACTTGGTGGTCTACTAGTGTGTGTGTGTGATTTGTGGGTGCTCAGCATTGCTGTATATTTAGTTTTGGTCATCTATGTGTCGTGCCCTTCCCCCCCCTTAAGGCCTGTGTAAACCGGAGCAGGCAACACCCTACAAGAGAACAAAGCAAAACTTCTCTCATTGGTTGAGAGCAGGAAACACCCTACAAGAGAACAAAGCAAAACTTCTATCATTGGTTGAGAGCAGGAAACGCCCAGAGAAGAGTATAAAACATGAGTTTCCTCCTCCACGTCAGTCAACGCAGGCAAGCCCAAGGAGAAGAACAACGAATCAGGTTGTATATGGGGTCTCTCTTGAAATGCGCATTTTAATGTGTTTTCTCTCTCTTTTCCTCTCTTTCTTTCTCTCTGTTCTCCTATCTTTCTCTCTTTCTCTCTCTGTCTTCTCATATGAGATCATATATATATAGCTTATAAAATATAACAAATGTATTTATATAACTTTTAAAACTTATGATTATTAAAACTGGTTTGGAACTTTAAAGTGCATGTCTGTCGTGTTTCAGCGTATTTCCTTCTTTTTTCCAAAGTGAAACCAAACAACGAGCTTGGGGCGAAACGCCAACAGAGGCATCCTAACCAGATGCCCGAGCCACCTCAACTGGCTCCTCTCGATGTGGAGAAGCAGCGGCTCTACTCCGAGTCCCTCCCGGATGACTGAGCTTCTCACCCTATCTCTAAGGGAGAGTCCAGACACCCTGCGGAGAAAACTCATTTCAGCCGCTTGTATCCGAGATCTCGTTCTTTCGGTCATAACCCAGAGCTCATGACCATAGATGAGGGTAGGAACATAGATCGATCGGTAAATTGAGAGCTTTGCCTTTTGACTCAGCTCTCTCTTCACCACGACAGACCGGTACAGCGCCCGCTTCACTGCGGACGCTGCACCTATCCGCCTATCGATCTCACGCTCCAGTTTTCCCTCATTCGTGAACAAGACCCCGAGATACTTAAACTCCTCCACTTGGGGCAGGACCTCCTCCCCGACCTGGAGAAGGCATGCTACCCTTTTCCGGCTCAAGACCATGGCCTCGGATTTGGAGGAACTGATCCTCATCCCGGCCGCATCACATTCAGCTGCAAACCGCTCCAGCGAAAGCTGTAGATCATGAACTGATGAAGCCAATAGGACCACATCATCTGCAAAAAACAGTCTTCCAACTAAGTAAATACAAAAACAGTTAAATCATGTCATCTGGACAAGTCTCTTTTTTTTATTCCAATGGGTGATGACAAAGTTTAATCACAAATCTTGCACTGAATTAACCTTCAATGTGTAAGTTAAGGATTGGTCTCAGCGCCTCCCCCACCATCATTTAGTTCAGTATTCATTCAACACTGCTCTTCTCAAGGGCGGACGTCTCCTCACGGTCTCTGCTTTGCTTTTGCTTTGTCTTGTCTGTGAAACTGTTTGAGAGCCTCTCGTCTACAAAATCTTCCAAATCATAACTAAGGATTTCAATTTGGTCAGTAAGTCCCTCAACACAACTGATAACATTTCTTTGAAGAGAATACAGGCTGTAGGTGAGTCGATTTGCCCTGTTGGCATGCACACAGCTGGATATCTCATTGACTTGGAAGACCTGACGTGTCTATCTCTGCTGTCATCTGTGGATCTTAAGGACACATATTTAATTGGATTTATGATAACTGGTTCCTGCTTTTTGGATTTGGCTGGTTCCTGGTCTATCAACAAACAAGGAAGTCGTCTGCAGTAAATCTGGACCTGGTCAGGCTGCCTGCCTTACATGATGGCTTGGTTCATGTCTCGAGAACCCAGACTTTTGGCTGAATGGATCAGATCTTGGGGATTTTTCTCAGGCACGTTCCATTGGTATGGTAATTTTAATTTGGACATTTCAGAACCGAGTGGACCGACACAGACTGAAGGTAGATGTCATTAAAGTTCTGCCTGTCCCCAAAACAATCATGGTCATCTGAAATTTGCCTCCCTGACTGGCCTTGACAGGCCGTCTTATCTCAACACTTCTGGAAAAGTTTTGTAAACCTGACGCTCTCCCCTCTCCCAACCCTTCTACTGAAAAATTCCAATGACTTCTCAGAGGAGCCCAGCTGAATAAACTTTCTGTCATCATTTCAGGACTCTGGACTTGTCTCTGGCCGTCCTCGGCAG
>JBBPBX010083555.1:0-15498 GCA_038048925.1 Garcialebias charrua | reverse complement strand
ATAACTGTTTCCAGCTCTTATCACTGAATGAAGAGTTAAAACGTTGATCTAATTAGTTATTTGAAATGGTGTGTTTAACTATACAGTATGTTCCTTATTCGTCATCCCCTTTTGAAACAGGAGGTAATCAAAAAACATCCTGTTACAAAGAAAATAATGGAATGCTCATAACACTAACGTCATCTGTACTGCAGATGGAAATACTACAAGAAAGAAAAAAATAAAAACTCAAAACATCCGAACCCAACCATTCAGCATCAGGCTTACTACTTGTACCATAAGACACACCACCCCACCTGACACATTCTTCACCACCACTACATCCCATGCGAACTCCTCCTACAACACAACCTCTACTCCATCTCTCCTTCTATCCACACCATGGTAAGAGAGTTCGAACCTTGCACCAATACCGCGAGCCTTGCTGCCCTTCCACTCGGTCTCCAGGACAAAGAAAACATTTACCTTCCTTCTTTGCATCATGCCAGCAAACTCCTATGCCTGTCAAAAAGGTGAGGAAAAAGAAAAGAAAAAGAAAAACACCCATCCAAAAAGGAACGCAACAGGTGCCCATACCGAACAACCGTACTGTGAGTATGTGAAGGATGAAACAAAAACGTGTGTGGCCATGCAGGTCACGTGTCAGTGAGATCTGTACATGTATGTATGAATAATGAGTGTGCGTGAGGTTCTACCATAGCAAAGATAGTGCTGATCATGAAAAACTGTAGTTATTGAATCACCACCTGAAGATCACATGGTCAGCTGACACATCAGCAAGGCTACTATGTTTGGTAGTGACGTTTTCCAGCTTGACTTTCACTTGTCATGAGTTCTCCAGCCCCCATATGAGATGTGAAGAGTTCAGCAGTGGGTACAGACCATAGTTCATAGACTTGAGTTGAAACTGGTGCAAAAATGTAAAACTCCATGTAACAGTTCAGGTATGAGTCATGACAGCTTGCGGCTTTAGCTGAACATGATGCATTTCGGCAGTTCAGTGCAGGTGGTGTCAGCTTGCAGCTCAGCTGAACACAACGCAATTCGACAGTTCAATGCAGTCCAGTGCAGGTGCCAACAGGAGTTGTTAGCAAAACCTAGCTTCAATGACAGCACAAAATGTGATCTGTCCAAGAATGGCGTTCAAAACTAGAGTCATGATGCAACTAGTCCATGCTATGGTTGAGGGAACCTAGGTGTATGCAAACGAGTGTACTGAGCAATGCGAATGTTGTAGGGTGAGGAATAAAATTGTAAATTGAGAGCTGCATATCTGTGTATAAGTGAAATCCACCACCAAGTAGAAATAATTAACTGCTAACCAAACGTCGTCATGGAACACCTGCAGCAGTCACTGATTAGATGCCAAGCTGAAATCCTCAGAAAACACCGAAATAAAGTCACCTCCCGCAGTATGAGTCATGAACACACCAGCACATCTGCCAGCAACGAGAAGACTCCCATCTGGACTCTGTCAGGCAGGACAGAAGGCCAAACACGTCCTACAGAACAAACAAGCGGCAGTCCTCCAAGAAGAAAAGAAATACACATATAAAAAACAAATAAATAAAATAAAACAAACCACCAAAGTACTCCAAACCACTATTACACAGGCCTTGTTCATATGTCATTAAACATGACCTGCACCCCACCAGGCTGAAGTGATGAGAACTGGAAACGTAACAATTAATGGCGTGAAATTAACCCTACATGTACTCCTTTAGGCAATGCAAAAAGCTACCTGCAACAGGCAAGATAGCATTTGCCAACATGTTCATGTGAACCCCACCTATAAAATCTGAAATGTACCTTTAACACTGAGAGTGAAAAGCACATATCTGCAAAAAATACAGTACTGCATTGTGAGGACAATGATTACAGTATATTGTCCAACAGACTGCCACAGAAGGAAATCAACAAAAACAAAAATATAGGCACAAAACCCCTTTCGTAACTTCATTAAAAAAAAAAAATTAAAAAAATAATGCAGGACGTCTCCTGAGAGTCTAAGTAATCTGTAGTGCCCAGAACAGATGTGGGATGGCCCCCCCGTCCAGTAATCTGTCCAAGAGGAAATAAGCAGATAACCACCCCCACATGCAAGTCAAACAAACACTAACTGTCATGCAGCAGAAGTATTGTGTATCTAGAGAGGTCAGCGTGTTTAAAACAAAAGTCATAGCAACAAAAAATAAAAACAAACCGTGTAATAACCCAACTATTAACTGGCAATTAACTAACAACTTTACTCTGGAGTTTTCTCAAAAGCAGCACTGAAGTAACTACACTAATAAACAGTAACTCTTACAGTCCCATCCTGAGCTGATTAAGTTGTAAAACTCCCCGTTATCAGCCGAAACCCTGAGCCGGACCCATTAGCAGGTCCAGAACCAGAACCAGGGAGACAACTCAGTGAGATTTATGGATGAAAGAGGCATTTGTGCCCGTGCAGGCAGATTCACAGGCGCGTATGGGGGGGTTGAGGGAGGAGGGGAGGAGATGTCTCCTTCCCGGTACCTCTTTCCCTTCGTGTCAGGCACCAACAGGAAAGTGTTATCTTGTTAGAAGCCATAAATCTGAGCTCGAGCCAGCAGCTTGCATCTGCGAAACTGCTTCGGGCACATCCCCAGACCAGGTTCCTGTCTCCCTGGCTTTTACACTCACAAACGCAATAAATGAGAATAAAAATAAAAAATCTGTCTAATGGGCAAACTGTCAACCGTCAACCAACCAACAACTGCACTCCGGAGTCTCTTCAACAGCAGCACCGAACAAAACCAACGGAACAAACAGCAGCTCCAAGCCGGTCCCTGGACCAGAACCTCCAGAGGCCATCTGCGGCGGGGGGGAGGAGGGGGGGGGGGGGAAGGGAGGAGGGGAGCCCCATCTGCAGGAACCGCAGCAAATCAGTGGGGGAGACCGGCCGTGTGACAGCTGCATGTGCAGGCTCCAGCCAGCCCTCTGCATCCAACAACCCACAAAACAATATATGAAAATAAATAATCTTTCCCTGTTGCCTTTGTTTGCGTGTATGCAGCACTTTCCGGAGTACAGGTCGCAAGGGTCTAAGAAAAAATAAATAAATAAACAAAAGAAAGTAAAAAAAATAATAAATAAATGAAAATAAAAAAATTTGCGACCTATACACTGGAAAATACGGTAATCAACTTCAACTGGGAAGTGGAGGGAAAGATGTGACTCTACAGCGAACACAGGTCCCGGATGTGAACTTAATCACATGCACGGCAACTTGTGAACCCGGGGCGGCCAAACCACCCTGTATGGCGAGCGTGTGCCGGATTAAAGCCCGTGTGACCTCTACGGCGAACAAAGTCCCGGATTTCACGATCTGGCCTCGGCCCCACGGCGTCCCGGAGTCCAAAAAATAAATAAATAAAAAGAAAGTGTCTCCTAGCCAACAGGCCGGAGCTCACAGAGGGGGAAAAAGCAAACAAAGGCACTCGTAAATTATCCCTGCGTGTGTGTATGCACTCTATGTGCTTTTCACTTTACTTACATGTACGAAACCTGCAAAAAATGCACATTCAAATGAAATACCAACAGTAGTTCACGTTTTTTACTTTAACTGCTAAAATTATAAACCACTGGCCCACCCGGAGACAAACAGCCCTCAGTCAACAAATAATTTAGTGTGTCCAAATGTAGACGTTTTGTGTAAGAGGAGTTCTGCTCACCTACTCTGTGAAGCACCGGTTGTTGACTGCGCGCGTGCTCGTCCCTTCCGGTGGGGGGAAACCCTCCAAATCGTCTCCCTTCACAACCTCCAACGTCGGTGGTCACCAAATTGTTGCAAATTCAAAAGGTTGAAGGAAGCTCTGAAACGAATGTGCAAGTTTATGCAGGTTTATTGTACATAATAAGAATAAACCTTACAGCAACAACAGACCTCTCACCGAGCACAAGTCCACACACACATCTTCAAAGGCAGGGCCACGGTTATAAAAACCCCGGATGTCGTCACCGCCTCCTGGAACCTGGAACCGCCTTGGACTGCTTCGGGACCGCCCTGGAACCACCTACACTACCACGTGACCCTCCTTTCTGTCAACAAACTATCAGCTTCAATGTAAACATCAAATGTTGGGTCTGTTGAATTGTGCAGGCGTGTAACTGTTCCCTAGTGAAAACAAAGCCCGAGAGAAAGACGTTCTGCCTAGTGTCACATTTCACATTATAAGGCAGAATTAAGTGAATACAAATAATGGAACATAATGGGTGTAATGTAATACTGATAGAAATATATTTCAGCGCATAAAACCATTGTTAAGTCCCACAGAAGATCTAGTGGGCGTGACACGGGTCTGTGTCTCCGTACACCCTTCATAAAACGCTTCATAAGTGGGTGACTAAACATTGCTCTGTCACTGAACCTTCATGACAGGAAGAAATATCAGCAGCATAAGTTTTATTGTGCTGAAAGCCAAATTTCAGTCCATCAGTTTCTGCAGAATGACAGCACACAGCTTATCTGACATGACTGACAGCTCTTCCTCCTGGACTCGAGGATGCGTGGGATGAGCGAAACCGAGAGGAACACGTATAAGAGCTTTTTGGCCAGGGACTGTGCGCAAACACGTCCACTCCTAAAAATGGATTGTCCCATGGGCTCAGTGAGAACCATAGCTGACAATGGGCATTCTCCCATGTATCAAACAGATCCAATGCTGCCTGGCCAAATCTGGTCCAATCTGAGAAACCAGTTTGGGATGAAGGGTCTAGTCCTCGTGGTGAGGGCCACCCCTCGACATTATGCGCGCCCCTTGTTCAAGACGCCGGGGATGTACACTGCTCTGATGGAGAGCAGGTGTTTTGTACCTAGTACAGCAGCTGTCTCGCAACTGCAGCAGCTGGGTTGATTGGACACCTCCCTGTCGGTTGATGTACATTGCTGCCACCTTGTTGACTGTGTGAATCAGAACATACTGATTCTGCAGCAGGGGGCAAAGTGCTGAATCACCTTTAACACTGTCAAAGCTCAAGCTTACATGTGATAAGATGTGATCTGGTCACCATGCTCCCACCTTCTGAGACAGGCACGCTCCGCCCCAGCCTGACAGAGACACGTCCGTGAACACCGAGACATGTGACGTAGGTCTGCTGATAGGGACTCCCTCTGACAGAGTGAGAGGGATTTCCTAGTGACATAGGTCGATTCCCACGTCTCTTCTGACGCATCGGGCCTACGTGTAGGCGAGCAAACCATCTCTGGATTTTTTCATGTGGAGCAAACCAAGTTTACGACCACGTGAGCAGCTGACATCATCCCTAGAAGGCTCATGACAGTCAGGGCTGTCACAACTTTGCGGGGTTTGACACGACTGAGCTGAGCTGTCAGAGCATCGGCTCTTTGCTGTGATAATCAAGCTCTCATTGTGTTCGAGTTTGGTTCCACTCCCAGATAAACAATCATCTGGAAGGAGAATAGAACTTTGTCCTAGTTTACATAAAAACCTAGGAACAGATGTTTTGCTAAAACTCAGGTCTGTGTTTTGGGATGATGAAGATGTGGAAAATGCATCCCACAGATCTATGGAGGTAAACCAGTCATTCTGGTGGGATTGTCTCTCCATGATCGGATTGTTGAACATGGACAAACCGAGAATGGGTCTCATCCCTCCTGTTTTTTTGGCACTAGGAAGTAGCGGGAATAACAACCCGTGTTTTTCCTCTCTGTCGGGAACTCTGGAAATTACGTTTTCATCAGGAGTTCCTGAACTTCTGACTGGAGGGACGAGCTCTGTTCTGGAGCTGACAGAATTGTCTCCATAATCCCTCTGAAAAGTGGGGGGTGAGCTACAAACTGCAGCATGTAACACCTGCTTATCAGTCTGTTCACCCACTTGTCCAGTGAACACACTCGCTGCCACTCTGCGTAACGCTCGGAGAGTGGGCGTACGTGATTTTCTCGTGCCATGGATGTCATGGATGATAATCAGTTTTAGAGCTCCTGCTGGCGTCACCTGTCACGGTATTTCTCCGGGGGTGACCCAAGGGGGCTCACACCAAAAAAGGGCTGTCTGCATGTGTTCTGCGCTCAGGCTGCAGACTCGCGTCAGAACTGAAGTGAGCTGGCATACACTGGAAAGGGGGCGTAGACACTTTGTGAATGAGACGTCGCTTCAGAGGGGACCCATGCTGCTGTTGTGGTGCAACACGTTTTCTCTTGTTGCGCAGTGAGCGAGTAGGAACAACAGGGATTAACACCGGTTCTGGCAGAGAGCGAGGGGTTTTCCCGGACTTGATCTGCTGAGCAGCATCAGTTTTAGCTGTCATGACAGAAAAATGTTTTGTAACATTGTTCACGCTGCAATGCCTCCTAAACAGTTGTTTAGAGCAGACCGGCCTGTTATGTGGGGGATGTGTGATGCAGAGAGGCCACTGTAAGATCAGTTGATCTGATGGGCAGGCTGGAAGCAGATGAGGACTTGCTCTCTGAGAGATGTTTCTGTTGTTTCAAAAACGTACATCTGAAAAACACACATTCCCCCCCAAGGAGTCATTTCTTGGGGCTGCCTCTGAACCCTTGTCATCCAGGCGGCGGTGTGGGAACGTAGAACGTGGATGTGGTGTAGAGGTTCAAAATGACATCTGCGGCCTTACTCAGGGAGCTCTTTGTCTCCTCCGGCAGGCCTGCTTCTTCCAGCCTCTTCGAGAAGCTGAAGGCCAGCAGGGCAATGTTGTAGTTCGCCGCCGCCGCCTGAAAAGAACATTGTTGAGCTCAGTTTGAGATCTAAATGATCGTTTGGACATGCTTTCCTGGAGGGACCGGTCACTGGTTCATCGATCCTGGAAGCCTTTTCCCCAGAAAACGCCTCTGAAAGGCTTGGCTTCAGAGGAGGAACCGAGGGAACGCCGCTCGGTATAAACCGTCCACTCTGTTGATGGAGGTGAAGGTGGAGACGGGGAGTCATCAACTTGCCGGGCCTAGTTGCAGCCTCGTTTTAGTATGACGTCACAGCTAGGAAGGAGGGCCAGATAGGGTCTGGGCGACGAGCTGGGACAGCGCCAAAAACCTTCCCGCCAGATCATCCGATGGGGCGGGAAAGGAAGAGGGACAGAAAAAAATCCCTTAGCGCACATGTGTCAAACTCTTGGCCCGCGGGCCAGATGTGGCCCGCCATGTCATTTTATCTGGCCCGCGAGAGCTTAATTAAAAAGTTTTGAGTGTCTAAAAATTAATACGAGCGAGTTTTGACCAAAAACTACATTTCCCACAATGCCTTTCGACACGGCAGCCCCACAATGCCTTTCGACTACGGTAGCCGAGGCAGTGTTTCTACCTTCATGCCAACGAGTGGAATTGAGATATAAATAATGATCCCAACATGTCCAGAAAGAGAAAAGTTGATACAGACGCAAGTTTCAAGAAAGATGGGAAGGCGAATACTTGTTTGTGCTTCCAGGAGAAAGACCGGTATGTCTTTTGTGTTACGAGGCGGTGTCGGTTTTGAAACCAAACACGGAGCTAAGTACGCTAAAGCTAGCCTTCAAGAAAAGCAACACATTCTGCCAAGAATTAAAAGGCAAACTGCGGTCGCAGCAGAGTTTGTTCATGAAACCCACAGCCAAAAACGAGGCTGCAGTGAAAGCTAGCTTCAAAGTGGCTGTGTGACTTTGCTGTGTTGTGCGACATAACCGACCATCTCGCCCAGCTGAATCAGAAGCTGCAGGGACGCAAACAAGTCATCACGCAGATGTCCGACGCGATCACGGCTTTCCTGCGAAAATTGGACTTATGGATGTGGCAAGTGAAACAGGACAATCTTGTCCACTTTCCTGTTTGTCAGGTTAGCATTTTCTTAAAATTTAATTCAAATATATCCTGATGCATTCTCAATAATCCAGGTAGAAAAATCTAAAAAAGCTAAGTGTGGTCCTCTGGACATTCAAAAAAACAAAACAAAAAACAGGTGATTATTTCAGCCACCTAAAATAATATGTTCCCCTTCCTTGGATGGTTTCTTTTCACAAAGATGGCCTCTTTTACTCGTCTCTCAAACCATTGTTCCTCTCTATCAAGGATGTGAACATCTTCATCCCTGAAAGATGAAGTTTTGTTTTGTTTTTTAAATGTCCAGAGGACCAGACTTAGCTTTTTTAGATTAATTAAAATATAATAAAATGTAATTCAACAAAGAAGAAGAACATTTCAACTGTGTGCAATTTAATGATTGTGCTTGCATTTTGTTTTGTGTTTATCATTTTCAGAACATGATCAATCATAGAGAGAGAATCCACTTGGTGTGTTCAAGGACAGGCAGCATCTCCTCATCAAAGACTAACCAAACAACTTGAGTACGGTAATATAGTTGTGAACTGAGTCAACCTTTATTTTGGTATGTGTATGCACACAAATTGTTGTCATTCACAGTTGGATGCAAGGCTGTGTGTAGCCTTTTTGGGTGAGATGCTACATGTGTCATACATGTTCTTTGCAGCTCAGTTTTATGTTTTTTTTAATTAACTTGGACAATTTCATCCTTCATTAATGGAGTTATGTGGGTTTTCATAAGCTGACAAATTTTAAAAGGATTTATGTTAGAGCAACAAGCAAACAGATGTTTTCTATGCAACTGTAATTGTCAGTTGAATAAGTTATAATAAATGAGTTATTCAACATTAAGGAGTACGGTAGTTACATTTATTTTACATTACATTAGATTACATTTAGTTACATTTATAAGTTAATCTGGCCCTTCAAGGTCAGCCATTATGCCGATGTGGCCCTCTGTGAAAATGAGTTTGACACCCCTGCCTTAGCGCTACCTCAGCCTCCTGATTATGCCGGGCAGTTTTCAAGAGGGGAACGCCTGCAGCTGAAAAAAACGGTCCACTCTGGTGATGGTTGCCGGGTCCAGTTGCAGCCTCGTTCCAGTGTGATGTCACAGGTGGAAAGGAGGGTCAGATAGGGTCTAGGCTCCGAGCTGGGGCAGCGCCAAAAACCTTCCCGCCAGATCGTTCGATGGGGCGGGGAAGGAAGAGGGTCATAAAAATTCCCTTAGCGCTAGCTCAGCCTCCTGATTATGACAGGCAGTTTTCAAGAGGAGAGCGCCTGCAGCTGAACAAACCGTCCACTCTGGTGATGGTTGCCGGGCCCAGTTGCAGCCTCGTTCCAGTGTGATGTCATAGCTGGAAAGGAGGGTCAGATAGGGTCTGGGCTCCGAGCTGGGGCAGCGCCAAAAGCCTTCCCGCCAGATCGTTCGATGGGGCGGGAAAGGAAGAGGGACAGAAAAAATCCCTTAGCGCTAGCTCAGCCTCCTGATTATGCCGGGCAGTTTTCAGGAGGAAAGCACCTGCAGCTGGTTGCGAAGCGGTCACCGGCGTGGGAAAAACCCCCAGAGGTGGTTGAGCGTACGCTCGACCATGACTCTTAGGGTGTTTTTAGGGCAGCGCTTCATGGCGTGTGCGCACCATGCACGTTCCATGCAGGTTAATTTTAACCAAAAAAGGCTGCATGTTGTACGAAAAAATAGCAGGCCCTATAATTTGCGCGAACAGAAGACGTGCGCTTCCTGTAGCCTTTCATGCAAAAACAACGCCACAAAGAACAGTTTTCTTCTTGGTCGTAGTTAAATAAAGACATCACTCATCACTTCTCGCGGCTATGTTGCCTGAAAACTTTCACATCTGTTAGCCGCTGTCATGTCACTCTCCAGGAAGGAGAAACAGTGGGCTACAGCTAGCATCACTTTAGCAGGCCCTAAAAAGGCGCTAACAGATGATGTGCGCTTTCTGTAGCTTGTCATGCGAAAACAACGCCACAAGGAATCGTTTTCTTGCTGGTCGTGGTTTTAATAATTAAATAAAGACGTCAGTCATCACTTCTTACGGCTATGTTTCCAGAAAACCTTCTCGGTGATATTCGTTAGCCGCCGCCATGTTACTCTCCAGGAGGAGGGAAAAACAGCGGGCTACAGCTACATGCGCGTAGGCAAGGGGGGTTCGGGGGGTTCGAACGAACCGCCCACTTTTAAAGGAGAAGTTGACAATGCTAAACTAATGTGCCTGGATAGCTCAATGGATAAAGCGTTTGCCTTCAGTCCCAAAGCTCGTGGGATCAGGTCCCGCATGGTATGATGTTTTTTTTTTTAATTCATTCCAAATTAAAAAAGCACAAGAAAACTATTTACAAAACAGCAAGGAATAAAACAATGCATTAAATGAAAGGAATCAGACGAAGAAAATAATCTTATCTGCCCCTTCTCAAACTATTTTTTTTTCAAACACTCGATTCAAACAACTAATTTTACATTTGTCTTTTATTGGATAAAAAAAGTAGTTAATATGCCTGTGAAGAAAGAAGAATGTGTTAACCACAGGCTGTGGTTAACACATTCTTCTTTTTTTATCCAATAAAAGAGTGTTTGAAAAAAAAATAGTTTGAGAAGGGGCAGATAAGATTATTTTCTTCGTCTGATTCCTTTCATTTAATGCATTGTTTTATTTCTTGCCGTTTTGTAAATAGTTTTCTTGTGCTTTTTTAATCTGGAATGAATAAAAAAAAAAAAAACATTGTACCATGCGGGACTTGAACTCATGAGCTTTGGGACCGAAGGCAAACGCTTTATCCATTGAGCTATCCAGGCTCATTAGTATACATTGTCAACTTCTCCTTTAAAACGAACCGCCCCCCACAAAATTCTGGCTACGCCCATGAGTTAGCATCGTTTTAGCAGGCCCTAAAAAGGATGCTAACTACCAATGTGCGCTTTCTGTAGCTTTTATGCAAAAAACAACGCCACAAGGAACCGTTTTCTTCCTGGTCGTGGTTTTCAAATAATAAATAAAGACATCACTCACCATTTCTTGTGGCCATGTTGCCTGGAAACTTTCCCGGTGACATCTGTTAGCCCCCGCCATCATGCTCCCCAGGAGGAAGAAGCAGAGGGGCTACTGTTAGCATCGCTTTTTCCAACGGAATCATTCGATTTGCGTTGCGGTTCTGATAAGAACAAAAGGCGATGGCATCGTTCAGCGAGTAGTTTTCCGCCAAGGAGAAAAAACCTTCTCGTCATTAGCCTGTAGCCTGTTAGCCTGAAGGGGCTGCTCGCCTGTCTCTCTTCTGGAAGAAGGAGCTCACAGGGGCTGCAGCGGGAAGTGGGGCGGGTGGTGTCGGAGCTGAACGACGACTTGTCTTCTTCTCTAAACAGTGCTCGCTGGATGAAGAAAAATGGGGGAGCCGATTTTCCTGCGTCACCGTATTTTATACGGACGGGTTGGGGCCCACACAGCAGGTGGGCGTGGACTAAAGTTTTTCAGTGCACGCTGACGCGCGGGGGAATACCCAATAGCGAAGGCCTTAAAGGGCGGAGCCTATACAAAATAGAACTGAGTTTATTGCAGTTTCTCAGACTGAAGAAGTATTAGATTAAAAACGAAATGTTTCAACAAGAAGAATCCATCCAGAGGACCTGACTCAACTTTGCTAGAATTGCTTGAGCTGTTTGACATTATAAAAACATTATCCTCCCGATCAACACATGATGTTATGGGGTACCATTGTAAAGTTACACAGTCAAAAATTAACAGTAATATTTTGGTTTATTTAGTCTTTCATAAGAATTTATTTTTTATTTTTTTTCAAAGTCATGATTTTACCATGCTATTCATACATTTATAAATGTCATAGTTCCAAAGTAAATATTTAAGTTACAAGCTAAATATTTAGTTTACAAACCAAATACTTAACTTGAAAGTTAAAATATTTAGTTAGCAAACTAAATATTTAGGTATAAATTAAATATTTAATGTCTATTTATTTTAGAAACAAAAGGTTTAATTTCCAAACTAAACATTTATCATACAAGCTAACTATTTAATTTCCAAATAAAACATTTAATTTCTAAGCTAAACATTTAATTCCTAAACTAAATATTAAAATTACTAAATAAATATTTAGCTCAGACCTAAATATTTAACTTATAAGTTAAATATGTAGGTCTGAGCTAAATATTTAACTTACAAGTTAAATATTTATCTAACACGTTAAATATTTAGGTCTGAGGTAAATATTTAGTTAGTAACTTAAATATGTATATATTAGAAATTAAATGTTTAGTTTGTAAAATGTATTTTTAGATCCAAGCTAAATATTTAGTTTGCAAATTAAATATTTTGTTTAGTAATTAAATGTTTAGCTTAGAAATTAAATGTTTAGTTTGGAAATTAAATATTTAGCTTGGACAATAAATATTTAATTTGGAAATTAAATGCCTAGTTTTGAAAATAAACTTTAGCTTGGAAATTAAATATTTAATTTATACCTATAGTAAATATTTAGTTTACTAACTAAATATTCAACTTGCAAGTTAAGTATTTTGTTTGTAAACTAAATATTTAGCTTGTAAATTAAACATTTAGTTTGGATCCATGATATTTATAAATGTATGAAGAACATGGTAATAATATGACTTGACTTTGAAAAAAAAAAACTATACTGTAAACCAAAAATATTTCTGTTAATTTTTGACTGTGTAACATTACAAATGGCACCCCATATAATGTCATTACGGCATTTTTGATCAACAAGCAGAAAAAGCTTGGTTTATTAAAGCACAATGATTTTTACTGCCCACATCAATTCTCTCTGCTTTAGTGCTAATTAAATACCAGGATGCAGTAACCTGTCCTCTTAATATTTTCACCAATAAAAAAACAACCTTTAAAACTGTTTATTGATACTTTGATGGTGTGCTTAATAATTTCATAGATTTTTTTTTTTCAACGAGTGAAAGAAACACAGGTTGTTGCTCGTGGGTTATTGGAGGTGGTTGGGGGTGAATGATCAATGTACGAAACTAAACACACAAACACTGTGTTGATCTTAAAGATGTTCTGTGTTTACTTTGTGCTTTGCATTATTAAAGGTCAGCACAATAATGCAGTATTTTCAAAGCAGATGTTATTCAACATAAAATATCGGAAAATATATTGTACCACTAAATGTGAAAGTCAGTAACCGTCAACTGGTAGCGCCTGGGCCAAGTCTGGGCCTCTGGCTCAACATATCTTGCGAACTACAGATTAATACAAGCCCAATTTGGTGTTTGTGATTCTTCATAGAAGCCATGATCTATTTATTCCATTAGCCTCTTTATCATTTTTGTAAGTTTTATTTTTGTCTAGAATAGAGCTCAAATAACAAATCTGTGTTTATACTGTTTTGTGTCAGCAACTAATCTCCAACAACTGCAGCCCAGTGAGATACTGGCTTAAAACCCAAGAGTCATCATCAGGAGCGGCTGGCCAATAGGGGGCGCTAGGGCGCCGCCCCAATGGGAAAAAAAAAAATGAAATTATAAAATAAAAACATTTTTGAAATATATGTATATATGTTTTTAGTTGTGTAGGATAAATATTTTATAGGTAATGATGAGGTATATTCTTTGTTTCAGAAAACGTTTTCTGATTGGTGATGTATTTCCGGTCCTTGGGGCGCATGACTCTTATCCATAGACTCTCGTTATAAATGGTGCATGCGCAGTTATTCCACGACGTTACAAAACAATGGGAAGATGCTGGGCGCAGATTTTGGTGCCCTGGACACGTCCAACTTGAGCTGTGCCTACTACCTACCAATCACGTGCTTCCGTTTTTATTATTTTTTGGGTCTGGGAACAGAGCCGTGGGTGACTCACTCAAGCAGGCTGGCTATAGGTAGGTTTTAAATAATTGAAAGCCCATTATCTAATGCCTATTTGCCATTTCTGCCTGATTTGCATCTCAACTTTTAGAAGTCTCTGTTTGTGAAAAAGTCTTCAGCTGACTGTTTATTCTAAAAGTTGCAACTGGTGTTTCTGGAGCTAGCATGCTAATGCTAGTCTTTATTTAATACTTATATTATTATATTACCATTCCTGACTGATATGCCTCTCAACTTTTAGATGGCTCTGTTTGTGGAAAAAAAAAACTTCAGCTGACTGCAAGTGGGAAGTGGTGTTTTTTTTTCTTTGTTTGTTTGTGGAGTTAGCATGCTAGCGCTAGCCTCCTGGTTCTTGTATTGGACTCTGATGGCTACATTTATTTCAATTTGCTTATAAAATTATCAAACATTAATAATTTTATATACTAAATGTCACTGGTGGTGTTTTACTATTTCTTAACACTGTATTGATCTGGAGAATGAAAACAAAGCCTCTTCCAAGTAGAAATGCAGAAATATTTTAATCTAACTTACCGGTACAGGTAACCCCCGACCTACGAACGAGTTCGGGACCTAAGAACCGTTCGCAGCTCGATCCTGTCGTAGGTAGGGGGTGAAAATTGCGTCCCGTTCGTAGGTCGTTATTCCGTTCGTAGGTCGCGGAAATACCGCTAACGGTGCGCCGCGCACACATTTAACAGCATGAGACTGACATACTGGGCCATAAACATGCACAGAACTTTATTTACAAACACTTATCTAAACCATTACACCACACATGCATCCATAAACACACACAGTAACTGTACATCAGTAACTTCACATCAGAACTGCAGGAAATCAGCTGGAAATCACATCAGCAAAATGATGTCAACAATCACACATGAACACTTCTCAAAGTGCAGCTTTTAACATCAGAACAGCAGCAAATCAGGGACTCACATCAGCAAAATGATGTCAACAATCACACATGAACACTTCTCAAAGTGCAGCTTTTAACATCAGAACAGCAGCAAATCAGGGACTCACATCAGCAAAATGATGTCAACAATCACACATGAATCCATAAATCCATCAGCAGCATCACATCTATCAGAAACATGTTGCAACCATCATGTTTTTGAAACCAGTGCGTTGATGAGTGTCCATGTGCATGAGAAAGAAGTCCATGAACTCAGAAAAAGCTAGAAGCAGCAGAAAAATGAAACAAAATTGCCTTACTTTGACTGAAGTGTAGGTAGACAGATGTTTTTCTCATGATCAAACCTGCATCTGATGGAACTGCTTAGCCATTGCTCAACAATGAATGTTGGGAGCATTTACTTTTCCACTGTCATGCGCAGTGTCACGCCCATGCCCAACTAACAACAGCCAAGGGGCAATCCCCTCCCCCACCTCGCCGATTGCCGTGTGTGACGCAGTTACGCCGTAGCTCGATTATATACTTGTAATGGGGCTCGTTCGTAGGTCACGTATTTTCTGCCGTACGTCGATGGCATTCTTCTACTTTGGCTCGTTCGTAGGTCCCGTGGTTCGCAGGTCGGTGGAGTCGTAGGTCGGGGGTTCCCTGTATTTTCCTTTTTCTTCTTCTTCTTCATGTTTTTCATACTTAGAATGGAACAAGCATGATCCAGGACCATGTTGGTGCCATCAACTTCACTACACAGCCTACTTGCTGTTGGGACAGAGGAGGAGCACCATCTACAAGTTCTTCATTGTTATGGACAAGCAGGTCATACCCTATTGACATTGAAACATTTAAGGTACATTTATATGGTGAAATGCTAAGGTGCATTAGGACCTTTAAAATTAGGAATATTTAAGAAAACCGGTAC
>JBBPBX010083554.1:0-15498 GCA_038048925.1 Garcialebias charrua | reverse complement strand
CAGAGGAACCTTACCATAACTGGGTTTACATTCCTCCCCTTTTTCAGCGGATTAATTAATGTTGAATGAATGTTTAATGTTGCAGTGTGAACAATGAAGGGAAGATCTATTTCCCTGCACCATTTTTTATCCTACAGGTAAAGGTGTGGAACATGCAGCAGAGCAGAACTAATCACATTAACTAACCAACTAATATTAAATGCCAAGGATTTCTCAATATTTGTTGAAACCTCTCAATTGTTGTTTACACCGTATGTTGAAGTTACATATGATTATTCTTACGCCTGTGAAGAATGAATGTGAGGATGAGTCAGACAGAATGTGAATGTCTCAGACAGATTAATGAGAATATATATGTTTGTGCCTTGTGAATGTGCAGTTCAATAGTTGTGCGTTCATAGATTTTTGTAAAAATTATAGGGTTTTCACTACTTTTCCATATATATAATTTAGTTTTATCAATTTTGATTCTTAGAGAATATAATTAGCTGCACCTTAGTTAAGGGGTATCAGAGCAGCCTAGCAGTGGATTCTACTGATAGGAAGTTGTTTGTGATAAACATTTTGGTACAGAGGATAATATATATATACAGTATATGGATGTGAATAAGATAATTGAGTTTAACAGGTTATGGAAGGATTTTTGTGTTTTCTGTTCTGATTAGATTAATCATAGATTAAGTGTTTAATTTTCTGAATGTGGTCTTAGCCCTTATCACAGACATCTCTGAATAAGAGCAGTTGAGCTTTTCTCAGATATCAGACTAGTCAACAGAGTAGTGTAGGGTTTTTCTCCTCACAGGTGTCTATGATGATGAAGATGAGATGGCCTGACTTGGCTAAAGCATAGTTTAGATTCTTTGCTAAGGTTAACACATACCAGAAATGGAGCAGAGTATATGCAATGTTTTGAAGTTGTTAAGAGTTGATAAATCAAATTTTGGGAAATTTAAGGGTTTTTGAGAAAGTATTGAATTTATAAGATCAAATTAAAGTCCAGTTGTTTTTTATTGAACGCCTTTTTAAAGGTATTGAATTTAACTTCATTATTCTTGCATATACCCTGTTGAGGCGTGATATTTGATAGGAGGGACAGTCCGCTTCATTTTATTGTTTTGTTTTTATTTTTATTTGTTTTATGGTTTCATTTTTACATTTATTTTTGTTTGTTTTTGTTTATTCTTTATTACATATCCCGTTTGTTTTGTTTATTTCTTATTACATTTATTTGTTGTTTTGTTTATTTCTTATTACATTTATTTGTTGTTTTATTTTATTCTTTGTTTTTGGTTGATTTCTTTGCTTTTTGTTACATTTATTTTTTAGATTGTTAGTTTTGTTTTACGTTTCCAGCATATAAGCTCTGACGGTTACCATATATTTTCTTACGTAGTTTTGTTACCAATTAGTATTGATGCTTATTTTTATATAAGGGTTTTATATTCTGGGTGGGTAACTTAGATGTAATATTGCTGTGGGAGGGAATGTTAGAGATTTCCAATGTGTATCAAGTTTTTAATTGCATTCTCACATAGAACATATAGGATTTTGTTGACATGATGTTTGTCATGTCAAAAGGGGAATTGAAATATATTTCTATCAGTATTACATTACACCCACTATGCTCCATTATTTGTATTCACTTAATTCTGCCTTATAATGTGAAATGTGACACTAGGCAGAACGTTTTTCTCTCGGGCTTTATTTCCAATAGGGAAGAGTTTTTCAGTTACACGCCTGCACATGCAACACACCCAACATTTGATGATTGACATACAGAGCTGATAGCTTGTTGGCTGAGAGGCGGATCACTCACAGAGTAGGGGAAGTTCTAGGGCGGTTCCAAGGCGGTTCGGTTCCAGGATTGGTCCCACGAGGCGATGACGTCATCTAGAGGTATAAAACCGTGGTCCGCCTTCGAAGATGTGTGTGTGGACTTGTGCTCGGTGAGAGGTCTGTTGGTCGCTGTAAGGTTTATTCTTATAATGTACAATAAACCTGCTTAAAACTTGCACATTCGTTTCAGAGCTTCCCTTCAACTTTTGAACCGCAACAAAAGCATGTTTACACAAATAATTATTTTATTTTATTTCTGGACTATGAAAACACGTTTACACAAATAATCATTTCATTTCATTTCTGGACTATGAAAGCATGTTTACACAAATAATCATTTCATTTTATTTCTGGACTATGAAAACATGTTTACACAAAGAACTATTTTATTTTGTTTCTGCACTATGAACGCATGTTTACACAAAGAATGATTTTATTCTATTTCTGGACTATGAAAACATGTTTACACAAAGAATTATTTTATTTTATTTCTGGACTATGAAAACATGTTTACACAAAGAACTATTTTATTTTATTTCTGCACTATGAACGCATGTTTACACAAAGAATGATTTTATTCTATTTCTGGACTATGAAAACATGTTTACACAAAGAATGATTTTATTCTATTTCTGGACTATGAAAACATGTTTACACAAAGAATTATTTTATTTTATTTCTGGACTAT
Source organism: Garcialebias charrua (assembly GCA_038048925.1). NCBI lineage: Eukaryota > Metazoa > Chordata > Actinopteri > Cyprinodontiformes > Rivulidae > Garcialebias > Garcialebias charrua. Next base: position 12,974 of record JBBPBX010083554.1, on the reverse strand, counting down.
GAAAACATGTTTACACAAAGAATTATTTTATTTTGTTTCTGCACTATGAACGCATGTTTACACAAAGAATGATTTTATTCTATTTCTGGACTATGAAAACATGTTTACACAAATAATTATTTTATTTTATTTCTGGACTATGAAAACATGTTTACACAAAGAACTATTTTATTTTATTTCTGGACTATGAAAACATGTTTACACAAATAATCATTTCATTTCATTTCTGGACTATGAAAGCATGTTTACACAAATAATCATTTCATTTTATTTCTGGACTATGAAAACATGTTTACACAAAGAACTATTTTATTTTGTTTCTGCACTATGAACGCATGTTTACACAAAGAATGATTTTATTCTATTTCTGGACTATGAAAACATGTTTACACAAAGAATTATTTTATTTTATTTCTGGACTATGAAAACATGTTTACACAAAGAACTATTTTATTTTATTTCTGCACTATGAACGCATGTTTACACAAAGAATGATTTTATTCTATTTCTGGACTATGAAAACATGTTTACACAAAGAATGATTTTATTCTATTTCTGGACTATGAAAACATGTTTACACAAAGAACTATTTTATTTTGTTTCTGCACTATGAACGCATGTTTACACAAAGAATGATTTTATTCTATTTCTGGACTATGAAAACATGTTTACACAAAGAATGATTTTATTCTATTTCTGGACTATGAAAACATGTTTACACAAAGAACTATTTTATTTTATTTCTGGACTATGAAAACATGTTTACACAAATAATTATTTTATTTTGTTTCTGCACTATGAACGCATGTTTACACAAAGAATGATTTTATTCTATTTCTGGACTATGAAAACATGTTTACACAAAGAACTATTTTATTTTATTTCTGGACTATGAAAGCATGTTTACACAAATAATTATTTTATTTTGTTTCTGCACTATGAACGCATGTTTACACAAAGAATGATTTTATTCTATTTCTGGACTATGAAAACATGTTTACACAAAGAATTATTTTATTTTATTTCTGGACTATGAAAACATGTTTACACAAAGAATCATTTCATTTCATTTCTGGACTATGAACGCCTGTTTACACAAAGAATGATTTTATTCTATTTCTGGACTATGAAAACATGTTTACACAAAGAACTATTTCATTTTATTTCTGGACTATGAAAACATGTTTACACAAAGAACTATTTTATTTTGTTTCTGCACTATGAACGCATGTTTACACAAAGAATGATTTTATTCTATTTCTGGACTATGAAAACATGTTTACACAAAGAATGATTTTATTCTATTTCTGGACTATGAAAACATGTTTACACAAAGAACTATTTTATTTTATTTCTGGACTATGAAAACATGTTTACACAAAGAATTATTTTATTTTGTTTCTGCACTATGAACGCATGTTTACACAAAGAATGATTTTATTCTATTTCTGGACTATGAAAACATGTTTACACAAATAATTATTTTATTTTATTTCTGGACTATGAAAACATGTTTACACAAAGAATTATTTTATTTTATTTCTGGACTATGAAAACATGTTTACACAAATAATTATTTTATTTTATTTCTGGACTATGAAAGCATGTTTACACAAAGAATCATTTCATTTCATTTCTGGACTATGAAAACATGTTTACACAAATAATTATTTCATTTCTGGACTATGAAAGCATGTTTACACAAAGAATCATTTCATTTCTGGACTATGAAAACATGTTTACACAAAGAATAATTTCATTTTATTCATTTCTTTTTATTTCTGGACTATGAAAACATGTTTACACAAATAATTATTTTATTTTATTTCTGGACTATGAAAACATGTTTACACAAAGAATTATTTTATTTTGTTTCTGCACTATGAACGCATGTTTACACAAAGAATGATTTTATTCTATTTCTGGACTATGAAAACATGTTTACACAAATAATGATTTTATTTTATTTCTGGACTATGAAAACATGTTTACACAAAGAACTATTTTATTTTATTTCTGGACTATGAAAACATGTTTACACAAATAATCATTTCATTTCATTTCTGGACTATGAAAGCATGTTTACACAAATAATCATTTCATTTTATTTCTGGACTATGAAAACATGTTTACACAAAGAACTATTTTATTTTGTTTCTGCACTATGAACGCATGTTTACACAAAGAATGATTTTATTCTATTTCTGGACTATGAAAACATGTTTACACAAAGAATGATTTTATTCTATTTCTGGACTATGAAAACATGTTTACACAAAGAACTATTTTATTTTATTTCTGGACTATGAAAACATGTTTACACAAATAATTATTTTATTTTGTTTCTGCACTATGAACGCATGTTTACACAAAGAATGATTTTATTCTATTTCTGGACTATGAAAACATGTTTACACAAAGAACTATTTTATTTTATTTCTGGACTATGAAAGCATGTTTACACAAAGAATTATTTTATTTTGTTTCTGCACTATGAACGCATGTTTACACAAAGAATGATTTTATTCTATTTCTGGACTATGAAAACATGTTTACACAAAGAATTATTTTATTTTATTTCTGGACTATGAAAACATGTTTACACAAAGAATCATTTCATTTCATTTCTGGACTATGAACGCCTGTTTACACAAAGAATGATTTTATTCTATTTCTGGACTATGAAAACATGTTTACACAAAGAACTATTTCATTTTATTTCTGGACTATGAAAACATGTTTACACAAAGAACTATTTTATTTTGTTTCTGCACTATGAACGCATGTTTACACAAAGAATGATTTTATTCTATTTCTGGACTATGAAAACATGTTTACACAAAGAATGATTTTATTCTATTTCTGGACTATGAAAACATGTTTACACAAAGAACTATTTTATTTTATTTCTGGACTATGAAAACATGTTTACACAAAGAATTATTTTATTTTGTTTCTGAACTATGAACGCATGTTTACACAAAGAATGATTTTATTCTATTTCTGGACTATGAAAACATGTTTACACAAATAATCATTTCATTTCTGGACTATAAAAGCATGTTTACACAAATAATCATTTTATTTCATTTCTGGACTATGAAAACATGTTTACACAAAGAATCATTTCATTTCTGGACTATGAAAACATGTTTACACAAAGAATCATTTCATTTTATTCATTTCTTTTTATTTCTGGACTATGAAAACATGTTTACACAAAGAATTATTTCGTTTCATTTCTGGACTATGAAAACATGTTTACACAAAGAATCATTTATTTCTGGACTAAGAAAACATGTTTACACAAAGAATCATTTCATTTCTGGACTATGAAAGCATGTTTACACAAAGAATGATTTTATTCTATTTCTGGACTATGAAAACATGTTTACACAAATAATCATTTCATTTCTGGACTATGAAAGCATGTTTACACAAATAATCATTTCATTTCATTTCTGGACTATGAAAACATGTTTACACAAAGAATCATTTCATTTCTGGACTATGAAAACATGTTTACACAAAGAATTATTTCATTTCATTTCTGGACTATGAAAACATGTTTACACAAAGAATCATTTATTTCTGGACTAAGAAAACATGTTTACACAAAGAATTATTTCATTTCTGGACTATGAAAGCATGTTTACACAAAGAATGATTTTATTCTATTTCTGGACTATGAAAACATGTTTACACAAATAATCATTTCATTTCTGGACTATGAAAGCATGTTTACACAAATAATCATTTCATTTCATTTCTGGACTATGAAAACATGTTTACACAAAGAATCATTTCATTTCTGGACTATGAAAACATGTTTACACAAATAATCATTTCATTTCTGGACTATGAAAGCATGTTTACACAAATAATCATTTCATTTCATTTCTGGACTATGAAAACATGTTTACACAAATAATCATTTCATTTCTGGACTATGAAAACATGTTTACACAAAGAATTATTTCATTTCATTTCTGGACTATGAAAACATGTTTACACAAAGAATCATTTATTTCTGGACTAAGAAAACATGTTTACACAAAGAATTATTTCATTTCTGGACTATGAAAGCATGTTTACACAAAGAATGATTTTATTCTATTTCTGGACTATGAAAACATGTTTACACAAATAATCATTTCATTTCTGGACTATGAAAGCATGTTTACACAAATAATCATTTCATTTCATTTCTGGACTATGAAAACATGTTTACACAAAGAATCATTTCATTTCTGGACTATGAAAACATGTTTACACAAAGAATCATTTCATTTTATTCATTTCATTTTATTTCTGGACTATGAAAACATGTTTACACAAAGAATTATTTCGTTTATTTCTGGACTATGAAAACATGTTTACACAAAGAATTATTTTATTTTATTTCTGGACTATGAAAACATGTTTCCACAAAGAATCATTTCATTTTATTTCTGGACTATGAAAACATGTTTACACAAATAATCATTTCATTTTATTTCTGGACTATGAAAACATGTTTACACAAAGAATCATTTCATTTCTGGACTATGAAAACATGTTTACACAAATAATTATTTCATTTTATTTCTGGACTATGAAAACATGTTTACACAAAGAATCATTTTATTTCTGGAATATGAAAGCATGTTTACACAAAGAATGATTTTATTCTATTTCTGGACTATGAAAACATGTTTACACAAAGAATTATTTTATTTTATTTCTGGACTATGAAAACATGTTTACACAAATAATCATTTTATTTCTGGACTATGGAAGCATGTTTACACAAATAATCATATCATTTCATTTCTGGACTATGAAAGCATGTTTACACAAAGAATTATTTTATTTTGTTTCTGCACTATGAACGCATGTTTACACAAAGAATGATTATATTCTATTTCTGGACTATGAAAACATGTTTACACAAAGAATGATTATATTCTATTTCTGGACTATGAAAACATGTTTACACAAAGAATTATTTTATTTTATTTCTGGACTATGAAAACATGTTTACACAAATAATCATTTCATTTCATTTCTGGACTATGAAAACATGTTTACACAAAGAATTATTTTATTTTATTTCTGGACTATGAAAACATGTTTACACAAATAATCATTTCATTTCATTTCTGGACTAAAAAAACATGTTTACACAAAGAATTATTTCATTTCTGGACTATGAAAGCATGTTTACACAAAGAATGATTTTATTCTATTTCTGGACTATGAAAACATGTTTACAAAAATAATCATTTCATTTCTGGACTATAAAAGCATGTTTACACAAATAATCATTTCATTTCATTTCTGGACTATGAAAACATGTTTACACAAAGAATCATTTCATTTCTGGACTATGAAAACATGTTTACACAAAGAATCATTTCATTTTATTCATTTCATTTTATTTCTGGACTATGAAAACATGTTTACACAAAGAATTATTTCGTTTATTTCTGGACTATGAACGCATGTTTACACAAATAATTATTTTATTTTATTTCTGGACTGTGAAAACATGTTTACACAAAGAATCATTTCATTTTATTTCTGGACTCTGAAAACATGTTTACACAAATAATCATTTCATTTCTGGACTATGAAAGCATGTTTACACAAATAATCATTTCATTTCATTTCTGGACTATGAAAACATGTTTACACAAAGAATCATTTCATTTCTGGACTATGAAAACATGTTTACACAAAGAATCATTTCATTTTATTCATTTCATTTTATTTCTGGACTATGAAAACATGTTTACACAAAGAATTATTTTGTTTATTTCTGGACTATGAAAACATGTTTACACAAAGAATTATTTTATTTTATTTCTGGACTATGAAAACATGTTTCCACAAAGAATCATTTCATTTTATTTCTGGACTATGAAAACATGTTTACACAAATAATCATTTCATTTTATTTCTGGACTATGAAAACATGTTTACACAAAGAATCATTTCATTTTATTTCTGGACTATGAAAGCATGTTTACACAAAGAATTATTTTATTTTATTTCTGGACTATGAAAACATGTTTACACAAAGAATCATTTCATTTTATTTCTGGACTATGAAAACATGTTTACACAAATAATCATTTCATTTTATTTCTGGACTATGAAAACATGTTTACACAAAGAATCATTTCATTTCTGGACTATGAAAACATGTTTACACAAAGAATTATTTCATTTTATTTCTGGACTATGAAAACATGTTTACACAAAGAATCATTTTATTTCTGGACTATGAAAGCATGTTTACACAAATAATCATTTCATTTCTGGACTATGAAAGCATGTTTACACAAAGAATGATTTTATTCTATTTCTGGACTATGAAAACATGTTTACACAAAGAATCATATCATTTCATTTCTGGACTATGAAAGCATGTTTACACAAAGAATTATTTTATTTTGTTTCTGCACTATGAACGCATGTTTACACAAAGAATGATTATATTCTATTTCTGGACTATGAAAACATGTTTACACAAAGAATGATTATATTCTATTTCTGGACTATGAAAACATGTTTACACAAAGAATTATTTTATTTTATTTCTGGACTATGAAAACATGTTTACACAAATAATCATTTCATTTCATTTCTGGACTATGAAAACATGTTTACACAAAGAATTATTTTATTTTATTTCTGGACTATGAAAACATGTTTACACAAATAATCATTTCATTTCATTTCTGGACTAAAAAAACATGTTTACACAAAGAATTATTTCATTTCTGGACTATGAAAGCATGTTTACACAAAGAATGATTTTATTCTATTTCTGGACTATGAAAACATGTTTACAAAAATAATCATTTCATTTCTGGACTATAAAAGCATGTTTACACAAATAATCATTTCATTTCATTTCTGGACTATGAAAACATGTTTACACAAAGAATCATTTCATTTCTGGACTATGAAAACATGTTTACACAAAGAATCATTTCATTTTATTCATTTCATTTTATTTCTGGACTATGAAAACATGTTTACACAAAGAATTATTTCGTTTATTTCTGGACTATGAACGCATGTTTACACAAATAATTATTTTATTTTATTTCTGGACTGTGAAAACATGTTTACACAAAGAATCATTTCATTTTATTTCTGGACTCTGAAAACATGTTTACACAAATAATCATTTCATTTTATTTCTGGACTATGAAAGCATGTTTACACAAAGAATAATTTCATTTCTTTACTATGAACACATGTTTACACAAATAATAATTTCATTTTATCTCTGGACTATGAAAACAGGTTTACACAAAAGCGTAGCCCCGCGTAGCCCCTCAGGGCACGTACGCGCAAAATTATTTTTTTACTACTGTGTCTGAACATAAACTTCCCCGGCGCCGGACTGTTTTGTATGTTACACAAATTAAATAAATTCCCCTTCTTTATCGCTGATCGGGCCTTTTCTTTTGTTTTTTTGCCTAAAGTCAAGTAACCGCTTCTTCCTCCGTTCACTCGATGATTGAAATGAATGAATTCAGGTCCTACCTGGGTGCGGCGATGTTTTAAATATCCCTGGTGGGCTGTGTGCTGCAGGAAAAGCACTCCCTGTTATTATTTTTATTTCTGAGAGAACTTTTTACAACATATATAGTAGAAACACCGCATGAACACCGCCGCGGTCTTCAAGGCGCTACATGAGCTGGCTGTCAATCATTTCAGTAGGCGTGTCAGCAAGTAACCAATCAGCGAGCTCAGTTGAGTCCCCTCCGTGTGCAGCAGCTCATATTACAACAAGGAGAACGCGAGCGTATAGTTTCTGACATATGCTGAAGCATATCAGCAAAACACATGCGCACAAAATACGCGCGTAGAGTGGCGTACCTGAGGACGCATGAGTGTATCTCGGGCTTAAGAAAAATATCAACTAAAAATACACTAAGCACTAATATCATAGAAAAACATTACTCCACACAGCAGCACAAACATGTAATAAAAATAAAATAATAAAAGTTTGTTTTGAAAATAACTGTTCACGAGAGAAAAATTATTTATTTTATTAAAAATAAAGTTTTTAAACAAACGTTTTTGTTTAAAAAAAGAAATCATTACAATTCCAAAAGTTTTGATTACTATTTTAATTTTACTTAACTGTTAGTTTTTTTCATTGAATATTTGTGAAAACAATTTTCATTCAACCTTTATTTAGTCAGGTAAATCTTATTGAGCCTCGAGGGCTCATTTACGAAAGCGACCTGCTACAAACTAAAGAATGATGAACAGCAATGATACAATTACATTAAACAATAAACAAAAGAAAAAGAAAAAAGTAGCAAAAACTAGTAGGTAGTAGGTAGTCCAGGGTGAGTTATTCTTAATTCTAAATGAATATCCTTGTTGGACTTTTATTTAAGTGCTATTCTCCTTCAAGATACATTTACCTAATGCTAGAATAAATGCAATGTACATTATGCAGCAAAGTAAATTAGAAGATGGGACATATTCATTCATTCAACCTTTATTTCGTCAGGTTAATCTCATTGAGCCTCGAGGACTCATTAACAAGAGCGACCTGCTACAAACTAAAGAGTGATGACAACAATAACAGTAGAAATGTCCTTAAACAATCAACAACAGACAAATATAAAAGAGAAATACAGATTTTTTTTTTTACAAATTAAAAACAAAATATTAAAGTAACAAAAACATTATAAAGTAGATGTAGAAAATCAGTAGCAGTAATCAGTAACAGGAACATGTCTGCATTGGGTTTTTGCCAGGATTCCAACAGATTCTTAAAACCATTTAGAGAGGTCAAGGCCGAGAGCTTCAGATCTTTTTGTAAGATATTCCATGAAGCAGGAGCAGAGTAGGAGAAGGTCCTTTTGCCAAGTTCAGTCCTCACTGATGGAACACTGCAGGTAATCATGTCCTGAGAGTGCAGCTGTAGCTGCACTCACGCAAAGACATGTAGGAGGAGATGTATGAAGGCAGCAGACCAAGAAGTGATTTAAAGATGAAAATGTACCAGTGGAAGAGTCTGCGTGAGGTTAATGATGTCCAGTTAACCAGTGAATACAGGGTGCAGTGGTGGGTACGATAATCACAACCAGTTATGAATCTTAGTGCACCATGATAGACAACATCCAACATCCGCAGGGTGCTTGTAGGAGCATTCATGTAGAGAATGTCACCGTAATCAATGGAGGGAAGGAAAGTCACAGATACAAGGCGTTTCCTAACATTCAGTGTTAGACATAATCTATTTCTGAAAAAGAAACCCAGTTTAACTTTCAGTTTCTTCACTAGGTTTTCCACGTGTAGTTTAAAAGAGAGATGCGAATTGACCAGGATACCCAAATATTTATAGGAATCAAAAAACTCAATAGGGACATCATTTGAGGATAAAATCAGAGGAAGAACTGCTGGGACCGACTTCCTGTTTGAAAAAAACATCCCTTTGGTTTTATCAGCATTTAGGACAAGTTTGAGACGGAACAAATCTGACTGGATGTTCACTAGCAAGGACCACGCCACAAGATATGAGTTTAAAGATTTATTGATGGAAGAAGAAGGTGGGGAAGGGTGAGGGGAGGGATAAGGAAAGGGGTGAGGAGTCGGTAGGAAAGAAGGGATGAAGGGGTGAAGGGATGAGTGAGGTGGATATGGTCTGCCGAGGAGGATGCTGATGGGCTTTAGGAAGTGAAGACTCTGGTGGGAATATGTCTTCGGGAAGCTGATCTTCTTATTGTTTCCCGGCCCGCTTATGATCCCCAAAAGAGTCTGGTGAATTAAACTGAACTGAGGAGAGAGTGGGCTTGAAACAAGTCATTGAGGTTATTTCGAATGTAGGAACGATAGGCTAGTGAAGACCAGCGACCTAGAATTTGAATGGTTTGATCAGAAATGCCTTGGCTAGAAGTGGAAGAGGCTGCGCCGATGCGGAAAGAATGGATTGAGTAGTGATCGGGTGATACGCTGATCGGGTGATACGCGAAGATGACGAGAAAACCAGAAGCGAGGTGCTAGATTTCCAGATTCTGAAATGAAGAGTGGATTTTGAGGAGAAGCGTTAGTAAGAAGTAAGAAGTAAGGCGAAACAGGTATAAGGGATGAGAAACTGCAAATTCATCGGTCTTGCTTTTTCACAGAGTGAAAATAAGTGTGCCGTGACTGTGACAGGAAATGTCAGACAGGCAAGGGTGAATGAGAGGATTATGGATAGAAGAGGTTTGAGCGAATTCAGAACCGTGGAGGAAGCCAAAAAGGCTAAGAGGAACATGGATTCTAAGGTTTGGTCTATGAAATATAAAGAATAACAGGAGCGCAGAGTGATAATCAGAGTCAGAGAGTCAGAGTCAGAGAGAATTTATTGTCATTTGCACCGCATGTAGTACATGTGTTGAAAACGAGATTATGTACACAGGGTCCCAGTTACATCCAACAACAAATGCAAGAGAAATACAATAATAACATCTAGAATTAACTAAGAGAGACATCACATCAGCTAGTAATACACTAAGCCCTAATGTAGTAGAAAAACATCATTATAAACAGCAGCACGAACATGAGCAGATGGCCGTACACATTAATGCATCTGCTAAGGAGATCGGATGGTAGCGAGAGACGTTGAGTGATGCAGTATCGACGAAACGTAACACACAGAGAACGGCTCGCAAGCGGGGAATATATAGGCTACTTGGATAATTGAAGGTGTGGTTTGAGGCGTGGTCCTGCTCCCGAACCTAAGTTAACATTTTAACTCCACATGTCAAAAGCAGATTGCAAAAACTGAAAAGCCTTAGCAACTGTTTTAGCTCGACAGTAAACAACTGTATCATCAGCATAGAAATGTAAGGATGCATCAGGGATGCTCTGACCTACATTAGCTATGTAGATTGTAAAGAGGGTTGGTCCTAAGACTGAGCCTTGTGGTACACCATTTTTAACTGTTAAATAACTGGAAGAAGTCAGAGTCAGATAATCTTTATTGTCATTTGCACCGCATGTGGTACATGTGATGAAATGAGATTATGTACGCAGGGTCCCAGTTACATCCAGCAACAAAATGTAAGAGAAAAACAGTAATAACATCTAGGATATAACTAAGAAAAACAACTAGAAATAGCATACACTAAGCACTAATGTAATAGAAAAATATAATTACAAACAGCAGCAAGAACATGAGTCTGTATGAGCAGATGATCTGTTTCTTGCTGCTGTGTTAATTTGTGACCAACATCAGCATGATGTGATATTTTGCAGTGTTTATTCTTATTATTTATTTATTCATGAGTCTAACAGCCTCAGGGTAGAAGCTGTTCCTCAGTCTAGTGGTTCTACACTTAACGCTCCTCAGCCTCCGTCCTGAGGGGAGTGGGGCAAAGAGTGTGTGTGCTGGGTGAGTGAGGTCTTTCATGATGCAGGTGGCCCTCTTCCTGCATCTGGAGGTGTAGATGTCTGTGATGGTGGGGAGACTGACTCCAACATCTTCTGTGCAGCCTTCACCACTCTCTGTAGAGCTTTCCTCTCTTCAACTGTGCAGCCTCCATGCCACACGTTGATGCTGGAGCACAGGATGCTCTCCACTGCACACCTGTAGAAGGAGGTGAGGACTGAGCTGCTCAGACCAGCTCGTCTCAGCCGCCTGAGGAAGTAGAGTCTCTGATGAACTTTCTTAATCAGGCTGGTGGTGTTGTTGCTCCTGTTACGGCTGGCTCAGGCCGTACACATTAAAGGGACACAAGACACAAGGAGGCAGAAGGTAAATTAAAAAGCTTTATTGAAAACTGCCCGACTCCTCCCTCCAGGTGCGGAGTGCACCGTCTTCTGGCACAGGGCAACAAAAAAAGGAGCAAAAACAGACAAAACTTCAAATAAATGGTGGACAAGAGTGAGTCAGCCAAAAAGAATATAACGTCACCAGCGCAGGGCCAACCCATAAAAACAGGGCCGTCGAAGCCTGTCTGGTGACGGACTACCTAACCAAAGGGGACTAACACAGCTACACAACCTCCTGGTTAAACCAAGCTAACCAAACCACACAGGTCAGCCTCCCTCTTCTGAGCAAGATCCAAATGTCAGTAATGCAGCCTACAGCCACCAAGCACAACAAAGTCAAAAATGAGCAACCACTCCTAAGTGCGTCAAACACAGTCAAAACTTCACAAACATAAAAGAGCAGACTCTTTCTAAGTGCATCTAGCACAGTCAGGACCAAACATGAGCAATGAGCTACTCACCAACAATCTTCTAAACAGAAGATCAGCCTTCCTGACAGGGGCGGGCGGAGAACACCCCACAGTACTCAAACAGCTCAGCACAAAGCAACCAAACTCTGAGCTCACAACACTCCGCATCCAAGCACTGTCAACTTGAAGTTTATATAGTCGTCTCACTCAGGTCCTTCTGACTGAACACACAAGCCTGATCATAATCAGACTAATTAACCAACAAAACATGACTGCAGTCAACATATACAAAAAACTGTAGGTGTCAGCATGGGCAGCTTCCTCAGGATACATAACACTCCAGCTGAGGTTGTCATTCATGTGTACACCCAAGTACTGGTAGCTGGAGACCACCTCCACCGCAGATCCTCTTATGTTCAGTGGGGTGTGGGTGTGTTTTTTTCTTCTGAAGTCCACAATCATCTCCTTTGTCTTCTTCACATTTATGTGAAGGTTGGTGGTCCTATCACTGCGTTTAGTTGGAAATGCATGTACTGCATCCTGCCGCAAGAGCCTCCAGCGCATTGTGAGAGCAGCTGAGAAGATCGTGGGCACCTCCTTGCCCTCACTGCAGGACTTACACAGCAAACGCCTCACTCGGAAAGCCCTCTGCATGGCAGGTGATCCCACACACCCACTACACAGCTGCTTCAGACTGCTGCCATCAGGGAGGAGACTGAGGAGTCTCCAGGCTCGAACCAGCAGACTGAGAGACAGCTCTGTTCATCAGGCAGTCAGAATGCTAAACAC
>JBBPBX010083553.1:0-15499 GCA_038048925.1 Garcialebias charrua | reverse complement strand
GCGTACGGTTCATCTGTACCCAGGAACAAGCGCTTACTGCCTGGGTTGGGGACCTCCAGGGCGCGTACGGTTCATCTGTACCCAGGAACAAGCGCTTACTGCCTGGGTTGGGGACCTCCAGGGCGCGTACGGTTCATCTGTACCCAGGAACAAGCGCTTACTGCCTGGGTTGGGGACCTCCAGGGCGCGTACGGTTCATCTGTACCCAGGAACAAGCGCTTACTGCCTGGGTTGGGGACCTCCAGGGCGCGTACGGTTCATCTGTACCCAGGAACAAGCGCTTACTGCCTGGGTTGGGGACCTCCAGGGCGCGTACGGTTCATCTGTACCCAGGAACAAGCGCTTACTGCCTGGGTTGGGGACCTCCAGGGCGCGTACGGTTCATCTGTACCCAGGAACAAGCGCTTACTGCCTGGGTTGGGGACCTCCAGGGCGCGTACGGTTCATCTGTACCCAGGAACAAGCGCTTACTGCCTGGGTTGGGGACCTCCAGGGCGCGTACGGTTCATCTGTACCCAGGAACAAGTGCTTACTGCCTGGGTTGGGGACCTCCAGGGCGCGTACGGTTCATCTGTACCCAGGAACAAGTGCTTACTGCCTGGGTTGGGGACCTCCAGGGCGCGTACGGTTCATCTGTACCCAGGAACAAGTGCTTACTGCCTGGGTTGGGGACCTCCAGGGCGCGTACGGTTCATCTGTACCCAGGAACAAGTGCTTACTGCCTGGGTTGGGGACCTCCAGGGCGCGTACGGTTCATCTGTACCCAGGAACAAGTGCTTACTGCCTGGGTTGGGGACCTCCAGGGCGCGTACGGTTCATCTGTACCCAGGAACAAGTGCTTACTGCCTGGGTTGGGGACCTCCAGGGCGCGTACGGTTCATCTGTACCCAGGAACAAGTGCTTACTGCCTGGGTTGGGGACCTCCAGGGCGCGTACGGTTCATCTGTACCCAGGAACAAGTGCTTACTGCCTGGGTTGGGGACCTCCAGGGCGCGTACGGTTCATCTGTACCCAGGAACAAGTGCTTACTGCCTGGGTTGGGGACCTCCAGGGCGCGTACGGTTCATCTGTACCCAGGAACAAGTGCTTACTGCCTGGGTTGGGGACCTCCAGGGCGCGTACGGTTCATCTGTACCCAGGAACAAGTGCTTACTGCCTGGGTTGGGGACCTCCAGGGCGCGTACGGTTCATCTGTACCCAGGAACAAGTGCTTACTGCCTGGGTTGGGGACCTCCAGGGCGCGTACGGTTCATCTGTACCCAGGAACAAGTGCTTACTGCCTGGGTTGGGGACCTCCAGGGCGCGTACGGTTCATCTGTACCCAGGAACAAGTGCTTACTGCCTGGGTTGGGGACCTCCAGGGCGCGTACGGTTCATCTGTACCCAGGAACAAGTGCTTACTGCCTGGGTTGGGGACCTCCAGGGCGCGTACGGTTCATCTGTACCCAGGAACAAGTGCTTACTGCCTGGGTTGGGGACCTCCAGGGCGCGTACGGTTCATCTGTACCCAGGAACAAGTGCTTACTGCCTGGGTTGGGGACCTCCAGGGCGCGTACGGTTCATCTGTACCCAGGAACAAGTGCTTACTGCCTGGGTTGGGGACCTCCAGGGCGCGTACGGTTCATCTGTACCCAGGAACAAGTGCTTACTGCCTGGGTTGGGGACCTCCAGGGCGCGTACGGTTCATCTGTACCCAGGAACAAGTGCTTACTGCCTGGGTTGGGGACCTCCAGGGCGCGTACGGTTCATCTGTACCCAGGAACAAGTGCTTACTGCCTGGGTTGGGGACCTCCAGGGCGCGTACGGTTCATCTGTACCCAGGAACAAGTGCTCACTGCCTGGGTTGGGGACCTCCAGGGCGCGTACGGTTCATCTGTACCCAGGAACAAGTGCTCACTGCCTGGGTTGGGGACCTCCAGGGCGCGTACGGTTCATCTGTACCCAGGAACAAGTGCTCACTGCCTGGGTTGGGGACCTCCAGGGCGCGTACGGTTCATCTGTACCCAGGAACAAGTGCTCACTGCCTGGGTTGGGGACCTCCAGGGCGCGTACGGTTCATCTGTACCCAGGAACAAGTGCTCACTGCCTGGGTTGGGGACCTCCAGGGCGCGTACGGTTCATCTGTACCCAGGAACAAGTGCTCACTGCCTGGGTTGGGGACCTCCAGGGCGCGTACGGTTCATCTGTACCCAGGAACAAGTGCTCACTGCCTGGGTTGGGGACCTCCAGGGCGCGTACGGTTCATCTGTACCCAGGAACAAGTGCTCACTGCCTGGGTTGGGGACCTCCAGGGCGCGTACGGTTCATCTGTACCCAGGAACAAGTGCTCACTGCCTGGGTTGGGGACCTCCAGGGCGCGTACGGTTCATCTGTACCCAGGAACAAGTGCTCACTGCCTGGGTTGGGGACCTCCAGGGCGCGTACGGTTCATCTGTACCCAGGAACAAGCGCTTACTGCCTGGGTTGGGGACCTCCAGGGCGCGTACGGTTCATCTGTACCCAGGAACAAGCGCTTACTGCCTGGGTTGGGGACCTCCAGGGCGCGTACGGTTCATCTGTACCCAGGAACAAGTGCTTACTGCCTGGGTTGGGGACCTCCAGGGCGCGTACGGTTCATCTGTACCCAGGAACAAGTGCTTACTGCCTGGGTTGGGGACCTCCAGGGCGCGTACGGTTCATCTGTACCCAGGAACAAGCGCTTACTGCCTGGGTTGGGGACCTCCAGGGCGCGTACGGTTCATCTGTACCCAGGAACAAGCGCTTACTGCCTGGGTTGGGGACCTCCAGGGCGCGTACGGTTCATCTGTACCCAGGAACAAGCGCTTACTGCCTGGGTTGGGGACCTCCAGGGCGCGTACGGTTCATCTGTACCCAGGAACAAGCGCTTACTGCCTGGGTTGGGGACCTCCAGGGCGCGTACGGTTCATCTGTACCCAGGAACAAGCGCTTACTGCCTGGGTTGGGGACCTCCAGGGCGCGTACGGTTCATCTGTACCCAGGAACAAGCGCTTACTGCCTGGGTTGGGGACCTCCAGGGCGCGTACGGTTCATCTGTACCCAGGAACAAGCGCTTACTGCCTGGGTTGGGGACCTCCAGGGCGCGTACGGTTCATCTGTACCCAGGAACAAGCGCTTACTGCCTGGGTTGGGGACCTCCAGGGCGCGTACGGTTCATCTGTACCCAGGAACAAGCGCTTACTGCCTGGGTTGGGGACCTCCAGGGCGCGTACGGTTCATCTGTACCCAGGAACAAGCGCTTACTGCCTGGGTTGGGGACCTCCAGGGCGCGTACGGTTCATCTGTACCCAGGAACAAGCGCTTACTGCCTGGGTTGGGGACCTCCAGGGCGCGTACGGTTCATCTGTACCCAGGAACAAGTGCTTACTGCCTGGGTTGGGTTAGCCTAACCCTAACCCTAACCCTAACCCTAACCCTAACCCTAACCCTAACCTCCAGGGCGCGTACGGTTCATCTGTACCCAGGAACAAGTGCTTACTGCCTGGGTTGGGGACCTCCAGGGCGCGTACGGTTCATCTGTACCCAGGAACAAGTGCTTACTGCCTGGGTTGGGGACCTCCAGGGCGCGTACGGTTCATCTGTACCCAGGAACAAGTGCTTACTGCCTGGGTTGGGGACCTCCAGGGCGCGTACGGTTCATCTGTACCCAGGAACAAGTGCTTACTGCCTGGGTTGGGGACCTCCAGGGCGCGTACGGTTCATCTGTACCCAGGAACAAGTGCTTACTGCCTGGGTTGGGGACCTCCAGGGCGCGTACGGTTCATCTGTACCCAGGAACAAGTGCTTACTGCCTGGGTTGGGGACCTCCAGGGCGCGTACGGTTCATCTGTACCCAGGAACAAGTGCTTACTGCCTGGGTTGGGGACCTCCAGGGCGCGTACGGTTCATCTGTACCCAGGAACAAGTGCTTACTGCCTGGGTTGGGGACCTCCAGGGCGCGTACGGTTCATCTGTACCCAGGAACAAGTGCTTACTGCCTGGGTTGGGGACCTCCAGGGCGCGTACGGTTCATCTGTACCCAGGAACAAGTGCTTACTGCCTGGGTTGGGGACCTCCAGGGCGCGTACGGTTCATCTGTACCCAGGAACAAGTGCTTACTGCCTGGGTTGGGGACCTCCAGGGCGCGTACGGTTCATCTGTACCCAGGAACAAGTGCTTACTGCCTGGGTTGGGGACCTCCAGGGCGCGTACGGTTCATCTGTACCCAGGAACAAGTGCTTACTGCCTGGGTTGGGGACCTCCAGGGCGCGTACGGTTCATCTGTACCCAGGAACAAGTGCTCACTGCCTGGGTTGGGGACCTCCAGGGCGCGTACGGTTCATCTGTACCCAGGAACAAGTGCTCACTGCCTGGGTTGGGGACCTCCAGGGCGCGTACGGTTCATCTGTACCCAGGAACAAGTGCTCACTGCCTGGGTTGGGGACCTCCAGGGCGCGTACGGTTCATCTGTACCCAGGAACAAGTGCTCACTGCCTGGGTTGGGGACCTCCAGGGCGCGTACGGTTCATCTGTACCCAGGAACAAGTGCTCACTGCCTGGGTTGGGGACCTCCAGGGCGCGTACGGTTCATCTGTACCCAGGAACAAGTGCTCACTGCCTGGGTTGGGGACCTCCAGGGCGCGTACGGTTCATCTGTACCCAGGAACAAGTGCTCACTGCCTGGGTTGGGGACCTCCAGGGCGCGTACGGTTCATCTGTACCCAGGAACAAGTGCTCACTGCCTGGGTTGGGGACCTCCAGGGCGCGTACGGTTCATCTGTACCCAGGAACAAGTGCTCACTGCCTGGGTTGGGGACCTCCAGGGCGCGTACGGTTCATCTGTACCCAGGAACAAGTGCTCACTGCCTGGGTTGGGGACCTCCAGGGCGCGTACGGTTCATCTGTACCCAGGAACAAGTGCTCACTGCCTGGGTTGGGGACCTCCAGGGCGCGTACGGTTCATCTGTACCCAGGAACAAGTGCTCACTGCCTGGGTTGGGGACCTCCAGGGCGCGTACGGTTCATCTGTACCCAGGAACAAGTGCTCACTGCCTGGGTTGGGGACCTCCAGGGCGCGTACGGTTCATCTGTACCCAGGAACAAGTGCTCACTGCCTGGGTTGGGGACCTCCAGGGCGCGTACGGTTCATCTGTACCCAGGAACAAGTGCTCACTGCCTGGGTTGGGGACCTCCAGGGCGCGTACGGTTCATCTGTACCCAGGAACAAGTGCTCACTGCCTGGGTTGGGGACCTCCAGGGCGCGTACGGTTCATCTGTACCCAGGAACAAGTGCTCACTGCCTGGGTTGGGGACCTCCAGGGCGCGTACGGTTCATCTGTACCCAGGAACAAGTGCTTACTGCCTGGGTTGGGGACCTCCAGGGCGCGTACGGTTCATCTGTACCCAGGAACAAGTGCTCACTGCCTGGGTTGGGGACCTCCAGGGCGCGTACGGTTCATCTGTACCCAGGAACAAGTGCTTACTGCCTGGGTTGGGGACCTCCAGGGCGCGTACGGTTCATCTGTACCCAGGAACAAGTGCTTACTGCCTGGGTTGGGGACCTCCAGGGCGCGTACGGTTCATCTGTACCCAGGAACAAGTGCTTACTGCCTGGGTTGGGGACCTCCAGGGCGCGTACGGTTCATCTGTACCCAGGAACAAGTGCTTACTGCCTGGGTTGGGGACCTCCAGGGCGCGTACGGTTCATCTGTACCCAGGAACAAGTGCTTACTGCCTGGGTTGGGGACCTCCAGGGCGCGTACGGTTCATCTGTACCCAGGAACAAGTGCTTACTGCCTGGGTTGGGGACCTCCAGGGCGCGTACGGTTCATCTGTACCCAGGAACAAGTGCTTACTGCCTGGGTTGGGGACCTCCAGGGCGCGTACGGTTCATCTGTACCCAGGAACAAGTGCTTACTGCCTGGGTTGGGGACCTCCAGGGCGCGTACGGTTCATCTGTACCCAGGAACAAGTGCTTACTGCCTGGGTTGGGGACCTCCAGGGCGCGTACGGTTCATCTGTACCCAGGAACAAGTGCTTACTGCCTGGGTTGGGGACCTCCAGGGCGCGTACGGTTCATCTGTACCCAGGAACAAGTGCTTACTGCCTGGGTTGGGGACCTCCAGGGCGCGTACGGTTCATCTGTACCCAGGAACAAGTGCTTACTGCCTGGGTTGGGGACCTCCAGGGCGCGTACGGTTCATCTGTACCCAGGAACAAGTGCTTACTGCCTGGGTTGGGGACCTCCAGGGCGCGTACGGTTCATCTGTACCCAGGAACAAGCGCTTACTGCCTGGGTTGGGGACCTCCAGGGCGCGTACGGTTCATCTGTACCCAGGAACAAGCGCTTACTGCCTGGGTTGGGTTAGCCTAACACTAACCCTAACCCTAACCCTAACCCTAACCCTAACCCTAACCTCCAGGGCGCGTACGGTTCATCTGTACCCAGGAACAAGTGCTTACTGCCTGGGTTGGGGACCTCCAGGGCGCGTACGGTTCATCTGTACCCAGGAACAAGTGCTTACTGCCTGGGTTGGGGACCTCCAGGGCGCGTACGGTTCATCTGTACCCAGGAACAAGTGCTTACTGCCTGGGTTGGGGACCTCCAGGGCGCGTACGGTTCATCTGTACCCAGGAACAAGTGCTTACTGCCTGGGTTGGGGACCTCCAGGGCGCGTACGGTTCATCTGTACCCAGGAACAAGTGCTTACTGCCTGGGTTGGGGACCTCCAGGGCGCGTACGGTTCATCTGTACCCAGGAACAAGTGCTTACTGCCTGGGTTGGGGACCTCCAGGGCGCGTACGGTTCATCTGTACCCAGGAACAAGTGCTTACTGCCTGGGTTGGGGACCTCCAGGGCGCGTACGGTTCATCTGTACCCAGGAACAAGTGCTTACTGCCTGGGTTGGGGACCTCCAGGGCGCGTACGGTTCATCTGTACCCAGGAACAAGTGCTTACTGCCTGGGTTGGGGACCTCCAGGGCGCGTACGGTTCATCTGTACCCAGGAACAAGTGCTTACTGCCTGGGTTGGGGACCTCCAGGGCGCGTACGGTTCATCTGTACCCAGGAACAAGTGCTTACTGCCTGGGTTGGGGACCTCCAGGGCGCGTACGGTTCATCTGTACCCAGGAACAAGTGCTTACTGCCTGGGTTGGGGACCTCCAGGGCGCGTACGGTTCATCTGTACCCAGGAACAAGTGCTTACTGCCTGGGTTGGGGACCTCCAGGGCGCGTACGGTTCATCTGTACCCAGGAACAAGTGCTTACTGCCTGGGTTGGGGACCTCCAGGGCGCGTACGGTTCATCTGTACCCAGGAACAAGTGCTTACTGCCTGGGTTGGGGACCTCCAGGGCGCGTACGGTTCATCTGTACCCAGGAACAAGTGCTTACTGCCTGGGTTGGGGACCTCCAGGGCGCGTACGGTTCATCTGTACCCAGGAACAAGTGCTTACTGCCTGGGTTGGGGACCTCCAGGGCGCGTACGGTTCATCTGTACCCAGGAACAAGTGCTTACTGCCTGGGTTGGGGACCTCCAGGGCGCGTACGGTTCATCTGTACCCAGGAACAAGTGCTTACTGCCTGGGTTGGGGACCTCCAGGGCGCGTACGGTTCATCTGTACCCAGGAACAAGCGCTTACTGCCTGGGTTGGGGACCTCCAGGGCGCGTACGGTTCATCTGTACCCAGGAACAAGCGCTTACTGCCTGGGTTGGGGACCTCCAGGGCGCGTACGGTTCATCTGTACCCAGGAACAAGCGCTTACTGCCTGGGTTGGGGACCTCCAGGGCGCGTACGGTTCATCTGTACCCAGGAACAAGCGCTTACTGCCTGGGTTGGGGACCTCCAGGGCGCGTACGGTTCATCTGTACCCAGGAACAAGCGCTTACTGCCTGGGTTGGGGACCTCCAGGGCGCGTACGGTTCATCTGTACCCAGGAACAAGCGCTTACTGCCTGGGTTGGGGACCTCCAGGGCGCGTACGGTTCATCTGTACCCAGGAACAAGCGCTTACTGCCTGGGTTGGGGACCTCCAGGGCGCGTACGGTTCATCTGTACCCAGGAACAAGCGCTTACTGCCTGGGTTGGGGACCTCCAGGGCGCGTACGGTTCATCTGTACCCAGGAACAAGCGCTTACTGCCTGGGTTGGGGACCTCCAGGGCGCGTACGGTTCATCTGTACCCAGGAACAAGCGCTTACTGCCTGGGTTGGGGACCTCCAGGGCGCGTACGGTTCATCTGTACCCAGGAACAAGTGCTTACTGCCAGGGCCGGCCCAAGCCTCTTTGGGGCCCTAAGCGAAATTTGGATGGGGGCCCTCTGTTTCTACTAATAATGTGAATTACTGCAATCAACGGTCAGATGGTTTTATCATTCTCCCACCTGATAAAACGTATTGCAACTCTGACAGTCCTTTTTAATGTATATATGTAATTTATTGCAGGGGTGCCAAACATTTTAATTTTGGACCACATCAAGTTCATGAATGTCCTCAGAAGGCCAGACATGACATAATATATTGATAAAACTGCCTATGAATAAACTGGTAAAAATTGTTTATTTTAGTCACATAAATTATCATGCTCAACAGTCCACAACATATTGCCAACTCAAGGATAGCTAGTAAGCTGTTAGTTATATCAATATAGCCTGATGTAAAACATTTGGCTAGCAAATGTTATGTATTGTGAAGTTTTAATTATTGCTATCAAGCGTTAGCAAAAACGCTGTTTTGATTTAAAAAAAAAAAAGTTGTGCCAATCAACTCACATAAAATTAAAACTCAGTTATTAACAAGTACAAACACGGTAGTCCAGACTGTTCAATGTTGCTAGCTATTTATCCATTAGCAGCTGCACAAATATTTTTTGATAAAAGAGATGTAGGGGAGACTGGGTATGGTTGTAACATGGGGAGAGTTGTAACACCACCAGTTCCACCAATCAGGGATAAGATAGGAGTCACATGATCATTTCAGTGTTTACCCACTTCCTCCACAATCCCATATTGTGATTGTCAAGGCTGGAAACAGGCACATGCAGATACTAAGGAGAAAAAACAGATTTTGAGGTAAGAAAGTAAACTTTTTGACCATGACTATATTTTGTTTAGTATTTATACTGTTGCAGATAAAACCATATGACTTACATTAGATGAAAGTGTAATTTCTCAGGCAAAATGTGATGCATTTTCCCATGCTAATTTCAAACCACTATGCTGCTACAGCTAGCTAAACATGGCTGACAGGGTTGGGGTGGGTTGTAACACATATTTAGGCCTTATATGGCATTACTGTATATGACATTATATTATATATATATTGATTCTTTAGTTTGTAGCAGGTCGCTGTAAATGAGTCCACGAGGCTCAATGAGATTTACCTGACTAAATAAAGGTTGAATGAAAATTATATTTAGGCATTATAGGCCTACATGTTAAGGAAGTTTGTTCTAGTAGAATAATTTACAGACATGCACACACACAAACAGTATACTGTATTTGAGTTATGGTCAGTCACAGAGAGAGAGACATTGTTCTTGTATTGTTCTTTTAATTCAGTAAACCTCTTTTTGAAGCATATCACATGGTGTGGCCTCTGTTTTTGCTTCTTTTGTCTGATTGTTACAACTTACCCCAGCAGGTGTTACAACCTACCCCGGTAGCGGGGTAGGTTGTAACAAAGGACCACCATGTATTTGACATGAACTCATGAGGTCTGTGATATTCTTGCAGAGGTTTGAATTGGTGCCATTTGTAGTAAACACATGTGGGTATTTTGTATAAAAGTTTGAAAACTCTAGCTCAAAAATTCTGTGAGTTAAAGGTGCTGGAGCAAAAAGTGTTACAACCAATAACCGGTCTCCCCTACTTTGTACAAACATACCTTTATCTTGCTGTTTTTTCTCTTCATCATCTTTTTTCCTCTTCCTTTTTCAGCCCCTGAAGGATATATGCCCTTTTTTGCGACATTATCTAGCGTTAGTTACGTGTCAGGTGCTTAATTAGCTTGGATGCGGACTTCACATTGCGGCAAGGAGCGCTGGCTGAGAAACCTGTGAAACGTGCTCTACTGGGGCCCCACTGAGGGGGGTTCCCAACCACCGGTCATTTCTTTCTTTCCATAGAGTGATTTCTACATATTCAAATATACATATACACACAAATATATGATATATATGTTATATATATCATTATGAAAATAAAAATCTGAACTTTATGATGAAGTTGTGTGTAATAGAATAATATAATAAATAATAAAAAAATTAAATAAAAATAAAAACCCACAAAACTCAGCTCCTCTTTGGGGGCCCCCTTGTGTGACCCTGGGGCCCCAAGCGGCTGCTTACTTCGCTTATGCCTTGGGCCGGCGCTGCTTACTGCCTGGGTTGGGTTAGCCTAACACTAACCCTAACCCTAACCCTAACCCTAACCCTAACCCTAACCTCCAGGGCGCGTACGGTTCATCTGTACCCAGGAACAAGTGCTTACTGCCTGGGTTGGGGACCTCCAGGGCGCGTACGGTTCATCTGTACCCAGGAACAAGTGCTTACTGCCTGGGTTGGGGACCTCCAGGGCGCGTACGGTTCATCTGTACCCAGGAACAAGTGCTTACTGCCTGGGTTGGGGACCTCCAGGGCGCGTACGGTTCATCTGTACCCAGGAACAAGTGCTTACTGCCTGGGTTGGGGACCTCCAGGGCGCGTACGGTTCATCTGTACCCAGGAACAAGTGCTTACTGCCTGGGTTGGGGACCTCCAGGGCGCGTACGGTTCATCTGTACCCAGGAACAAGTGCTTACTGCCTGGGTTGGGGACCTCCAGGGCGCGTACGGTTCATCTGTACCCAGGAACAAGTGCTTACTGCCTGGGTTGGGGACCTCCAGGGCGCGTACGGTTCATCTGTACCCAGGAACAAGTGCTTACTGCCTGGGTTGGGGACCTCCAGGGCGCGTACGGTTCATCTGTACCCAGGAACAAGTGCTTACTGCCTGGGTTGGGGACCTCCAGGGCGCGTACGGTTCATCTGTACCCAGGAACAAGTGCTTACTGCCTGGGTTGGGGACCTCCAGGGCGCGTACGGTTCATCTGTACCCAGGAACAAGTGCTTACTGCCTGGGTTGGGGACCTCCAGGGCGCGTACGGTTCATCTGTACCCAGGAACAAGTGCTTCACTGCCTGGGTTGGGGACCTCCAGGGCGCGTACGGTTCATCTGTACCCAGGAACAAGTGCTCACTGCCTGGGTTGGGGACCTCCAGGGCGCGTACGGTTCATCTGTACCCAGGAACAAGTGCTCACTGCCTGGGTTGGGGACCTCCAGGGCGCGTACGGTTCATCTGTACCCAGGAACAAGTGCTCACTGCCTGGGTTGGGGACCTCCAGGGCGCGTACGGTTCATCTGTACCCAGGAACAAGTGCTCACTGCCTGGGTTGGGGACCTCCAGGGCGCGTACGGTTCATCTGTACCCAGGAACAAGTGCTCACTGCCTGGGTTGGGGACCTCCAGGGCGCGTACGGTTCATCTGTACCCAGGAACAAGTGCTCACTGCCTGGGTTGGGGACCTCCAGGGCGCGTACGGTTCATCTGTACCCAGGAACAAGTGCTCACTGCCTGGGTTGGGGACCTCCAGGGCGCGTACGGTTCATCTGTACCCAGGAACAAGTGCTCACTGCCTGGGTTGGGGACCTCCAGGGCGCGTACGGTTCATCTGTACCCAGGAACAAGTGCTTACTGCCTGGGTTGGGGACCTCCAGGGCGCGTACGGTTCATCTGTACCCAGGAACAAGTGCTTACTGCCTGGGTTGGGGACCTCCAGGGCGCGTACGGTTCATCTGTACCCAGGAACAAGTGCTTACTGCCTGGGTTGGGGACCTCCAGGGCGCGTACGGTTCATCTGTACCCAGGAACAAGTGCTTACTGCCTGGGTTGGGGACCTCCAGGGCGCGTACGGTTCATCTGTACCCAGGAACAAGTGCTCACTGCCTGGGTTGGGGACCTCCAGGGCGCGTACGGTTCATCTGTACCCAGGAACAAGTGCTCACTGCCTGGGTTGGGGACCTCCAGGGCGCGTACGGTTCATCTGTACCCAGGAACAAGTGCTCACTGCCTGGGTTGGGGACCTCCAGGGCGCGTACGGTTCATCTGTACCCAGGAACAAGTGCTCACTGCCTGGGTTGGGGACCTCCAGGGCGCGTACGGTTCATCTGTACCCAGGAACAAGTGCTCACTGCCTGGGTTGGGGACCTCCAGGGCGCGTACGGTTCATCTGTACCCAGGAACAAGTGCTCACTGCCTGGGTTGGGGACCTCCAGGGCGCGTACGGTTCATCTGTACCCAGGAACAAGTGCTTACTGCCTGGGTTGGGGACCTCCAGGGCGCGTACGGTTCATCTGTACCCAGGAACAAGTGCTTACTGCCTGGGTTGGGGACCTCCAGGGCGCGTACGGTTCATCTGTACCCAGGAACAAGTGCTTACTGCCTGGGTTGGGGACCTCCAGGGCGCGTACGGTTCATCTGTACCCAGGAACAAGTGCTTACTGCCTGGGTTGGGGACCTCCAGGGCGCGTACGGTTCATCTGTACCCAGGAACAAGTGCTTACTGCCTGGGTTGGGGACCTCCAGGGCGCGTACGGTTCATCTGTACCCAGGAACAAGTGCTTACTGCCTGGGTTGGGGACCTCCAGGGCGCGTACGGTTCATCTGTACCCAGGAACAAGTGCTTACTGCCTGGGTTGGGGACCTCCAGGGCGCGTACGGTTCATCTGTACCCAGGAACAAGTGCTTACTGCCTGGGTTGGGGACCTCCAGGGCGCGTACGGTTCATCTGTACCCAGGAACAAGTGCTTACTGCCTGGGTTGGGGACCTCCAGGGCGCGTACGGTTCATCTGTACCCAGGAACAAGTGCTTACTGCCTGGGTTGGGGACCTCCAGGGCGCGTACGGTTCATCTGTACCCAGGAACAAGTGCTTACTGCCTGGGTTGGGGACCTCCAGGGCGCGTACGGTTCATCTGTACCCAGGAACAAGCGCTTACTGCCTGGGTTGGGGACCTCCAGGGCGCGTACGGTTCATCTGTACCCAGGAACAAGTGCTTACTGCCTGGGTTGGGTTAGCCTAACACTAACCCTAACCCTAACCCTAACCCTAACCCTAACCCTAACCCTAACCCTAACCCTAACCTCCAGGGCGCGTACGGTTCATCTGTACCCAGGAACAAGTGCTTACTGCCTGGGTTGGGGACCTCCAGGGCGCGTACGGTTCATCTGTACCCAGGAACAAGTGCTTACTGCCTGGGTTGGGGACCTCCAGGGCGCGTACGGTTCATCTGTACCCAGGAACAAGTGCTTACTGCCTGGGTTGGGGACCTCCAGGGCGCGTACGGTTCATCTGTACCCAGGAACAAGTGCTTACTGCCTGGGTTGGGGACCTCCAGGGCGCGTACGGTTCATCTGTACCCAGGAACAAGTGCTTACTGCCTGGGTTGGGGACCTCCAGGGCGCGTACGGTTCATCTGTACCCAGGAACAAGTGCTTACTGCCTGGGTTGGGGACCTCCAGGGCGCGTACGGTTCATCTGTACCCAGGAACAAGTGCTTACTGCCTGGGTTGGGGACCTCCAGGGCGCGTACGGTTCATCTGTACCCAGGAACAAGTGCTTACTGCCTGGGTTGGGGACCTCCAGGGCGCGTACGGTTCATCTGTACCCAGGAACAAGTGCTTACTGCCTGGGTTGGGGACCTCCAGGGCGCGTACGGTTCATCTGTACCCAGGAACAAGTGCTTACTGCCTGGGTTGGGGACCTCCAGGGCGCGTACGGTTCATCTGTACCCAGGAACAAGTGCTCACTGCCTGGGTTGGGGACCTCCAGGGCGCGTACGGTTCATCTGTACCCAGGAACAAGTGCTCACTGCCTGGGTTGGGGACCTCCAGGGCGCGTACGGTTCATCTGTACCCAGGAACAAGTGCTCACTGCCTGGGTTGGGGACCTCCAGGGCGCGTACGGTTCATCTGTACCCAGGAACAAGTGCTCACTGCCTGGGTTGGGGACCTCCAGGGCGCGTACGGTTCATCTGTACCCAGGAACAAGTGCTCACTGCCTGGGTTGGGGACCTCCAGGGCGCGTACGGTTCATCTGTACCCAGGAACAAGTGCTCACTGCCTGGGTTGGGGACCTCCAGGGCGCGTACGGTTCATCTGTACCCAGGAACAAGTGCTCACTGCCTGGGTTGGGGACCTCCAGGGCGCGTACGGTTCATCTGTACCCAGGAACAAGTGCTCACTGCCTGGGTTGGGGACCTCCAGGGCGCGTACGGTTCATCTGTACCCAGGAACAAGTGCTCACTGCCTGGGTTGGGGACCTCCAGGGCGCGTACGGTTCATCTGTACCCAGGAACAAGTGCTCACTGCCTGGGTTGGGGACCTCCAGGGCGCGTACGGTTCATCTGTACCCAGGAACAAGTGCTCACTGCCTGGGTTGGGGACCTCCAGGGCGCGTACGGTTCATCTGTACCCAGGAACAAGTGCTCACTGCCTGGGTTGGGGACCTCCAGGGCGCGTACGGTTCATCTGTACCCAGGAACAAGTGCTCACTGCCTGGGTTGGGGACCTCCAGGGCGCGTACGGTTCATCTGTACCCAGGAACAAGTGCTTACTGCCTGGGTTGGGGACCTCCAGGGCGCGTACGGTTCATCTGTACCCAGGAACAAGTGCTTACTGCCTGGGTTGGGGACCTCCAGGGCGCGTACGGTTCATCTGTACCCAGGAACAAGTGCTTACTGCCTGGGTTGGGGACCTCCAGGGCGCGTACGGTTCATCTGTACCCAGGAACAAGTGCTTACTGCCTGGGTTGGGGACCTCCAGGGCGCGTACGGTTCATCTGTACCCAGGAACAAGTGCTTACTGCCTGGGTTGGGGACCTCCAGGGCGCGTACGGTTCATCTGTACCCAGGAACAAGTGCTTACTGCCTGGGTTGGGGACCTCCAGGGCGCGTACGGTTCATCTGTACCCAGGAACAAGTGCTTACTGCCTGGGTTGGGGACCTCCAGGGCGCGTACGGTTCATCTGTACCCAGGAACAAGTGCTTACTGCCTGGGTTGGGGACCTCCAGGGCGCGTACGGTTCATCTGTACCCAGGAACAAGTGCTTACTGCCTGGGTTGGGGACCTCCAGGGCGCGTACGGTTCATCTGTACCCAGGAACAAGTGCTTACTGCCTGGGTTGGGGACCTCCAGGGCGCGTACGGTTCATCTGTACCCAGGAACAAGTGCTTACTGCCTGGGTTGGGGACCTCCAGGGCGCGTACGGTTCATCTGTACCCAGGAACAAGTGCTTACTGCCTGGGTTGGGGACCTCCAGGGCGCGTACGGTTCATCTGTACCCAGGAACAAGTGCTTACTGCCTGGGTTGGGGACCTCCAGGGCGCGTACGGTTCATCTGTACCCAGGAACAAGCGCTTACTGCCTGGGTTGGGGACCTCCAGGGCGCGTACGGTTCATCTGTACCCAGGA
>JBBPBX010083550.1:0-11097 GCA_038048925.1 Garcialebias charrua | reverse complement strand
AAAACTTTCACTGTTTTTGTAAGTAAATCAGTTTGACATGATTTAAAAATGTATTTCAAAAAAGGAAGATATAAAATGTATTGTTTATTAACAAGAGTCAGTGGATCATTATAGTTATTTTAGTATTATAGTTATTATAACATTGTAGTTATTAACAGTTGGCGAACACGTGCAGCTGATGAGCCAAACTGGGTCGTCGGTCGCGCAAGTCCGCTGACAGTGGTGGAGAAAGTACTCAAACACTGTACTTAAGTAAAAGTACAAATAAACAGACAAAAATGTACTCTAGTAAAAGTAGAAGTACCATATTGATGTTTTTACTTAAGTAGAAGTAAACAAGTACTTGATTTTACAAATACTTAAAAGTATTGAAGTAAAAGTACTTGCTGAATGTATTACCTAATCCAGTGGTCTACAATATCATAAGTGTGCATACTGTATGTATATTTTTTGTAATACATTAATAGTGTTGAGCCATTTTAATGAACAGTGCTGCAGATAATACATGTTTTTATTGTGTTTTCTCTGTGACACAGTTCACACTTGGACTTGTGATTCTGTGCGTCAGAATTTCAGGGATGACCTGCAGAGTTAAATGACATTAAGCTAAATAAGAAAGATTATACCTGTGAAAGTTTTTATTTAACAAACCAATGTTATTTTAACTTCAGTAAACATGTTTAAGTAAAAGTTGTCTGCCTGAAAAAAGGAGCATTAGACACAACTAACAAAGGAACAGGCTCTGATCATTTCAACTCCAGTTTGTTTATGTTTATTAAATTTGTTCATTTTTTTTTACAAACTACAAACTCCAGTTTGTCATCAACTCTAGTTAAAATACTGTCTAGTCAGCCTTGTAATGGGTCAATAGTGAACAATATTTTAACTTCCTCCTGACACCATTTTCATAACTTGGACCGAGTGTCGAGACATTTGGAGAAATCTCTTGTCTCTTAACATCATGAACTGACACATTTTAATATTGCAGCAAGAATTTATTGTTCAAGTTCAGAATAAGTTGGTTTTCAAAGTTTTTTTTTGAGTCCAGTCTTGCTCTTTTGGGAGAGAGAATCTGTCCTGCTGTACTGAAGTCTTTCAATAGACTTTCAGTAATATTATAATAGTATTTCAATAATATTTCAATAAGGCCATGGGTGTTGTGCATTTTCTGGCTGAATCTCTGTGGTAGAATCCATTCTGGGTGTGTTAGTGGTGCTGTGGGTGCTCCCAGCTCAATGATGTATATACTGTACTAGAATATACGTCATTGGTCCAGCTCTTCTTGAAGGCAGATCTAATGTTACCTGTCCACTTTGCAGTGATTCAATGGACCAACTCTCTCGACATCAATTACTTTCAAACTAACAACAAATCAAAAAAGTGTAATGTGAATGTAACTTGTAACTCAACACATTATAGAAATGTAGTGTAGTAGAAAGTACAGATACTTCATGTAAAATGTAGTGGAGTAAAAGTAAAAAGTACCCATGTTTAACTTTACTTAAGTAAAGTACAGATACATGAAAAATGTACTTAAAGGTGCTATGTGTAACTTTCTGTAGAGTGCAGAACTTAGAAATATTTTCAACAAGCAAAGCATTCTGATCCCTCCCCCTCAGAGCCATATATGGCTCTGCTCCCCCTGGCCCTGCTGAAATTCAAATTCAAGCTCTGTTTTTATTGGCTGATTCAAATTCAAGCTCTGTTTTTATTGGCTGGTTACAAACTCTGTTTTTATTGGCTGGTTAACGGCGGGTCACTCTGTGTTTTTAGTGTTTTTATAAATGCTGATAGAGAAGCAAGGGGACTATAGTTTTTTTTCAGAGATTACTTTGTCTAACATCAGTCTGTCAGTAGATAGTGACAGAGTGAAGAAATATGTTAAAAATATATTGTTAGAAAAGTTACAGACTGCATTACAAAGTTACATAGTGCAGCTTTAAGTACAGTAACAAAGTATTTGTACTTAGTTACATCCCACCACTGTCCGCTGACGCACTGCCCGCCCATCCAACACAATATTTTGGCCCGTCCCGAAAACAGGGCCCGGGCCTGCCTGGCCAGAGACTTGGGCCAGGCCAGAGCTCTACAAGAAACCCAACAAGGTTTGCTGGAACAAACTTCTGTAAACACGGACAGGATTCAAGGCTTTTCTAACATTTCTCCACATTGGGTTTTATTCTTCTCCTCGCTGGAATCATTTAGTGAAACTTCTCCACACGTGACAGAAGATCAGCTCAGCCTGTGTGAACTTTCATGTGACGAGCTCGATGAGAAGTGTGATTAAAACGTTTTCCACAGGTTTGACAGGAAAATGGTTTCTCCCCTGTGTGAATCAGCATGTGTCTTTTATTGTCGGAATTGGTGCTAAATCTTTTTCCACAAATTTTGCAAGGATAAGGCTTCTCACCTGTGTGGCTTCTGATGTGGATGGCTAAATTACTATAAGCATGGAAGTTTTTACCACAGAGGGGACAACAGTACTGCAGTATGTCAGAGTTCTGGCTCCTAACTTTGTGGAACTTGATGTGATGGCTCAGAAGTGAATTGTCTATAAAAGTTTCTCCACAGATTTTACAAGAAAACAACCTCTCAGATGTTGCTGATTGGTCTGCTTTGTTACCGAGATGATAGTCTATGCAATCAGGTTTTGGTGACCACTCTGAACTTTCATGCGACCCTGAATCCTGATCCTGGTCCTCAGGTCCAGCAGAACTCTGATAGATGTGGTGCTGCACATCTGGTTCTGGTTCACTTTCTTCAAACAAAGTGGTCACCATAAACGGATCAGTCTCCTGCTTCAGGTGGAGCTGATCTTCATCCTGATTGCTGCAGAGCTCCTGCTCTTCTTCTTTGATTATTGTACATTCTGGTTCTGGTTCCTCCTGGTCCAGGCTGGAGTTCTTCTCCTGGTTGCAGAGCTGCTGGTCTGTGAGGACTAGTTCCGTCCTGTGGACCGATTCCTGTTGGAGGTCTGAAAGGACGAAACAAAGAGGTTCAGAGTTGTTCGGATAGTCATGGTAGTTTTATCTATTACATTTTTTACTTAAGAAAAAACACAAAACTCGGGGGCATGATGCCATGGGCAGTGGCCGAAGACGGGAGCCTTGGCGCTCTGACCCTGGCTTACCAAATCTGACTCTTGGGACATAGAATGTGACTTCTCTGGCGAGGAAGGAGCCTGAGCTTGTGCGCGATGTTGCAAGGTGCCGAATGAATGGATGGATGGATACTTTATTGATCCTGAAGGAAATTATATGGTGATCTGTAGCTCTCATTCATACAAACAATAAGATAAAACCCACCAGATAAAAAAAAAAAACCTACCGGTAGTATTAAAAAAGATCAATAAAAATTAAAAATAACAACTCTAAGAGGAGATAAAGCAGCAACTATGTTAGGGGGACAAAACCAGCTAGCTTTGAATTATACAGCCTAATGGCACGAGGGACAAACGAGTTCTTTAGTCTCTCAGTAGAACACCTTAATGAATGGAGTCTGGAGCTCATTGAACGTTGCTGGTTAGAATAATAATAATAATAATGAATTTAATTTTTAACGCACTTTTCATTAACAAAAATCTCAAAGTGCTACAAAGTGCAACAAAATCAAAGATCAAATAAAACAAGTGATAAAACAAGTAAAATCAATAATATCAACTAAGATCAGAGATAAAATCATGTGGAGGCAGAGTAGGCTCGCTTAAAAAGAAAGGTCTTCAGCCGTTTTTAAAGTCAACCAGTGACTGTGGAGCTCTCAGGTAGTCAGGGAGGGAGTTCCATAGGCGGGGGGCAGCCACACAGAATGCCCGGTCTCCCATGGTCCTTAATTTGGTTGTGGAATGTGAAGTAGATTACTGTTCTGTGATCGTAGAGACCGGGTGGATGAATATGGTGCAAGAATGTCCTTTAGATAATCAGGTGAAGTTCCGTGTAAGCATTGATGTGTAATGAGAGCAGTTTTGTACTGAATTCTGTAGGTGACAGGAAGCCAATGGAGGTTATGGAGAATGGGTGTAATATGTTCAAATTTACGAGCTCTCAATAAAATCCTTGCTGCACTGTTTTGAATATATTGAAGCTTCTGAAGGTATTTACCAGGGATTCCAATAAACAGGGAGTTGCAGTAGTCGAGCCTGGAGGAGACAAAAGCATGGACGAGTTTCTCAGCATCAGAAAAAGTTAGAGATGGGCGAAGTCTGGAGATGTTTCGAAGATGGAAGAAGCAGGTTTTAAACAGATGCTTAATGTGATTTTCAAATGTAAGATGAGAGTCCATTTTTATTCCAAGATTTGTAACAGAGGTGGAGAGGGGGATGTCTTGTCCAGAAAAGGAAATTGTTGTTATAGTTGATGTTTGTACCTGGTGAGGGGTGCCAATCAGTATGGCCTCAGTCTTGGAGCAGTTTAATTGAAGAAAGTTCTGATTCATCCATGCCCTTATTTCCTCCAGGCAGGTAGAGAGGGCAGTGAGTGAAGATGGAGATGGGGATGATGAGGATGCTCCAGTCCTGATGTAAAGCTGTGTATCGTCGGCATAGCAGTGAAAAGAAATGTTGAACTGATTAATAATTTGACCTAAAGGCAGCATGTAAAGGGAAAACAGCAGGGGCCCCAGAACTGACCCCTGAGGGACACCACAGGAGACACAGACTGTCTGGGAAGTGGCATTGCCAAGACTAACACATTCCAGCCTATTGGAGAGGAAAGAATTGAACCAGTCCAGGACAGTGTCACAGAGACCGACCTCCACATGAAGACGGTGGAGGAGGATACTATGGTCCACAGTGTCGAAGGCTGCAGTGAGGTCAAGGAGGACAAGGATGGAGGGAGAACCAGTGTCAGCAGCCAAGAGGACATCATTGGTAACCCTCAGCAGTGCAGTCTCAGTACTGTGAGCTGCCCTGAATCCAGATTGGAACTTCTCATACAGAGTGTGTTGTTGAAGGTGGTCCTGTGTGGTGTTAACCACAGGCATAACACAAACTCCTTTTTTTTTATCCAATAAAAGACAAACATAAAATAAGTTTCAACCGAGTGAGGTTCAAACCCAAGTCGAGAAAAGGCTCAGAGCGCCTACCCAACGCTTAACCAGTGAGCCACCGGGTATCTTGCTATTTGTAGGTCCACTTTTTCTTTTAACAGATCGCCCCTCAGAAAATCCTTGCTACGCCCATGTAAAATAAGCTGATTTGTAATCAGTTATTAACAAAAATTAAACTCAGAAACACTAACATATATATTCAGCTAACAATTTATTTTTTTTAGTTGTTTCTGTAGTTAAATTTTAATGAAATTCAGCTCGCGCTGAAATGCGGAAATGCTCTCTATGGGTGCGCGCTTCGTGTTATTTACGTTTTAAAATAAGCTGATTTGTAATCAGTTATTAACAAAAATTAAACTCAGAAACACTAATATATATATTCAGCTAACAAATATATTTTTAGGGGTTTCTGTAGTTAAATTTTAATGAAATTCAGCTCACGCTGAGGTTGTTGTTAGAACGAGTTGATGACTCAACACACAGCAGTCCCGCCCCTGCTGCAAACAACGAATCAAATGATGAGCAGTACATGACGTCAAACTGGGCCCGGGAGCTCGGCCCGATTAGAACCTCCGTCGGTGGGGTTCTAAAACTCGGGCTGCTGCCGGCCCAAAAAGGCAAATGCGAACAACACAAACCCGGGTTAGAAGCCGGGCTGGGCCGGGGAGGGCCGTGCAGTGCGAAAACGGCTAGAGTTCACAGAGCGTTTCCAGCTCATTTATCAGTATGAAGCAACGTCTTATGCCGGGTACCGGCCAAACGCGTTTCGGGCAACGGAAGCGGCCGGTTTACATTGAAAGTCTATGTGGAGACGCGCCGAGGCGTGTCGAATCGTGAAGCGGCGCGTTTTGAGCTTTTGAAGCGGCGCGGCGGCACGCGGCAGTTCCTTTCCGTGCACGCGACGCGTCCGAAGCAACTGACGCGTTGAGCAGCGTCGAGCAGCCAAGGGTCAAAAATTTGAACTTTGGCGGCTCGACGCATTGCAGCAACCAATCAGGAGAGACTCTGCTATGCGATGACGCAACGACAACGGGACGGAGGTAGGTGGGCACCGCGTGACGTATTAAAGAACGGACGAAAAACACTGCTACATTTTCGCGCGTAAATATGGAGGACAAACTGATAGTCGCCGTTTGTGGACAATCAATAATTTATGATCAGTCCAGTATCCATTATAGGGATAGGAACATGAAGGACATTGCCTGGAGGAAAGTTTCTGCCGAGGTCGGGCTGTCAGGTAAGTTTTCACAATGTTTTTCAATATTCCCCTGTTATTACAAAACTATAAGCAGCAAAACACCAGCTATAGATACATCCAAGTACAGAGTAGCTCCTAAAATTAGCAAAACATTACAGCAAAAGAGTAGCCTGGCCCTCGCCTTCCTGCACAGCTCCGCTCAATTCTCATTTCCCTTCACTGCACAGTCTGGGACTTCTCTCATAGACAACGATTTCTCCGGTAGATTTTTGACCGGACCAATCAGAGAACAGAAGGGGCGGAGTTTTTGGCCCCTAACCTACGCCCCCACCTGTCCCAGCGCAGCCAGCTCGCAGCCGCATGTTCTCATTCAAAGCGATGCAGGACTGTTGTATAAATGACACAAATGTATTAATTTCCCCTTCTTAATCCCTTATCTGGAGTTTTCTTTTGTTTTTTTGGCCAAAAGTCAAGTGTTCGCTCCCTCCTCCTCCTCCTCCTCCTCTCCCTCCGCTGAACAAGGAAATGCCTCAGGTTGTCACGAGAGAATTAAAGTCAGGTTTTAAGTTGCTGCCCGAGTCCCATCAGATTTCCTGGTCTTCTGGTGTGTTGGACCAGCGCTCCATGGTTTTATTTTATTTTATTAGGACGTTTTATTATCATATAAACACAGAATATACAACGGAGCGAGAGAAAATTCAACAGGAGGCGGAGCTGAAGTCAAGTTCAGAAGACCACGGGGGAGCAGCCATCAGCAGAGCCCACGCCTCCAGCAAGAATCGTTTTTCAATGGACAGGTCCCAGACCCTTGTCTGAAGCGAAGTGAAGGACAGGTTCTGGTTTTAACCAGGCTAGCAAAAGAGGTGCTAAAGCTGAATTTGGAAAAACAACAGATAAAACCTAAAAAACAGAAGCTAAAATTAGCTTAAACAACATTAAAACAAAACATGAATTGTAATGTCTTAAAATTAGCTAAAGCTGTCCAAAGCAACAAATTATAACCAGTAGTGGTCCAAATAGTAGGTAACACATACAAAACAGAAAAGTTGCTCTATATGTGCTAAAAGTAGTGTGTTTAACAGACAACATTTTTAATGCTCTTCCACAGAGGATGTATGCCGTAAGCGTTGGAAATCACTACGTGACAGCTACGCAAAGGAGGTCAGGAAGGAGAGGGACACACAGAGGAGCGGCGCTGGAGGAAGTTCATCTCCTAAATGGAGGTACATGTCGGTGCGGTCCTTCCTGCGACCGTACGTCACACCTAGAGAAACCAGCGGTAACATGCAGACGAGGTCCGAGGAGGAGCAGCAGGAGCAGGACGAGCATGCTGCTGCCGAAGAACCAGTTGTGTGTGACGAATCGGAGCTGTCTGCACTTGGTCAGTATAGAGTCATCTCTGCCCTACTCTCATTACTGCATTGTTTACTAATTGTCATTACATGCACAGATTCTGCTTTGTGTGAAACAACAGTGGAACCAAACACCTCCACTCCGATTTTCGAGCAGGCTGGACCTTCATCTGCTGGACCTTCATCTGCTGTCACATCCGATGTGTATTGAATCATTTAAATTCACACAGTCAGGTACTTTAATATCTGTAAATATCCATTTACATCCCCCGTTCTATGTGTGCGTACTTGTGCACATTCTAACATATCCAACACCTAATTATTCGTATTCTGTCTAGCACGACCACATCGGAAGAGACAGCGAACCATGTCAACTCAACAACCCACCCAGTTTGAGAAGAGCCTGATGGACCTTATGTCTGCATCACAAACACCACCTACTCCAGCACCCCCACTACCCCAGAATCACGATCAAAATATAATATATAATATAGCACTTTGAGATTTTTATTAATGAAAAGTGCATTATAAATTGAATTCATTATTATTATTATTAAAATAACAAAAGTTTCTACTTCCGCTCTCGGCAAAGCAAGTCGCATATCTTTTTGCTCCTACCCTCCTTAAGTTTTCCTCCTCCCTGCTTGCTTTTTGTCTCGTCTGTGATTCTTCAGCGCTCACTCGAACCAATTTGCGATGGATTTAATAAATTGGGCTGTTTCCTCTATAGATAAGATTTTTTCCACGAAGCGGACCGGGCCAGGAGAAGCGGTCTGCCCCTCTGACACGCACGCTGTCGGATACATGATGGACTCGTGGGGACAGTGGCAACCTATGTGTTTGACCGTCTTGTCTGTCGAAGACGTGGAAGATTTGTGGATTATTGGGATATTGGTGGCAGCTGCTCTGTTTTTTGGCGTCAGCGGAGCTGTCTGCTACTGGAAGCTCAGGAAGACTTCGGCGGCTATCAGCGCGCTGGCCAAACTTCCTGATCAGCAAGATTCTCTGATCCGGGCTGTGAGCTCCTCATCCCAGCTGTTGTACGAACTGAACCGCACGATGGGAGCGGCGGTAGACCACCGCGGACCTGCGGTGCGCTTTGGAACTCGTTTACAGCCGCCCGGCCTCAATCAGGGCACAGATGGGGGTTCGTAGCTCGGAACCTCATATGATTCGGCGATTTTGGACCTGAACAGCACCTGGACTTGGAAGGCTGCAGTCAAAAAGAACACTGTGGCCTGGATTGAAGATAAACAAAAGAACTATCTAATCTGGTTTCTGCACACGACCTTGAAAAGAAGGCTGTCTGGAAACTATTCTCCTGGAGTCGTAGAGCTGAAGAGACCTTGCTGACCTCCCCCCCCCAGAGATCTCTGTGGGTGTGCTCGGAGGCGCCAAGCTGAACAACTGCTGAACTGTGCTATCTGAATGTTGCTCACAGACTCTTTGATCTCCTTGCATGTCGTCAAACTGCAACAATGTCTTGTCTGGATGTGCTTAATGCTGATAGAGTTTTTGGGACTTTATCATAGAGTGTCTTAAGGCAATCTTTGATAGATTCTTTTTTTGAATATCACAAATGATACCTATTGTGTTTTCCTTTTTCCATATCTGATTTGACCTTCATCCCGAGACGGATGAGAGAGGCCGCGCTGAAGAACATGTCATGTGTTTGAATATGCAGCAGCTTTACATTCTCTACCCCTCTTCTGGATGACTGTGTATACATTATCACGTTGTATTGGTGAGAACTGGTGCAATGTTAATAAAAGCTCTTGTATCTTGTATCTTGTAAAATTTCTTATCAGCTCTATATCCCCTATTAATGAAGGTGCCAGAAAGAAATCGGGAGATTGTGAAATTCAAAATCCATCAGTTGCTCTATGACAACATGGAGGTTACATTAGATTTGCAGAGCACATCACATGACTCAAATGGCACACAAGAGGACGTGTGAAGTAATGTGTATTTTGTAAATAATTTTCTATCTTTTCTATCTTTCTTATTCGTTTGTAAAATTTATTATTAGTCAATGTATGCTTTTGTACTTTTTTATTTTATTTTCTATTAAATCTTTAAATACTGAATATAAGTTTCTTTCCTTCTTCAAATCGGCACTTTGAACTTTGTAAATAGAGGAATTTTGTCATAGGTAAATTGCTTTTACTTAATATTAACACATACATTATTTAAGAAGTATCAAATGAATTCTGAACAGGGAGTGATCACTGCAGTTGGCTGTTGACACATAGCCAGACAGTTTGAATTGAGACCTTTTGAAGAAATTACTTTTTGGAACAATGGAAAAAATGCCTTTCATATTTGTGAAGGACCCTGCAGCGAATAGCTACAAGACACAATTATTAGGAATGATACCATCTTTGATTTCACAGCTTCACATACTCTTCTTCAACTTAATAATGTAACTATACGTTATTTGATTTAATTATACAGTAACTACAAATGTGAGCTGTACAGAAAATTAGTTTTAAAGGAGAAATGAAAAGTGTTTTTAAGCTAATAGTAGTCTAATGAAAAGCATAAAATAAGCTTGTTGAGAAAATTTCACAAGTCAAAAATGTCATCCTAACTCAAATTTAGACTTTGCAAAGTGAAAAAATTCTCATCTGGTGTTTTTGACCCCCCTCCCTCTGCTTGCTCTCCGTCCCCTGAATATGACATAGGCAGTGCAATGGTCGTCCCTCATACAGTAATATTAGTGTGTGTATCTAGTATTTTTTCAACTTTCATCATTTTGTAAACCGCCCCCTAGCTTATAGACTGTAGTTATGTTATCATTCACAAGAGTTTGTATATATTTTTTTGTTTATGTAGTGTTTTGTAGTTCTGTTTGTGTTAATAAAAAAAAAAATCTAGTAGTGGACAAAAAGGTTTCAGTGTGTAGCAATTAGGGATGCAGCAAAAAAAATCTATTTTTTAAAGAATCAAGATTCTTAGTCCTGGCGATTCAGAATCGATTCTAAAAGCCCCAAAATAGATTTTAAAACTTTTTTAAAATTTTATATTGTATTTTTACCGCTCCTGTGCATTCGGCCGCTGTAGAATTTTGGCCGTGTAGGGCCACCGTAGTTAGTTAGCCAGGCAGCTCCCAATGGAGCCTGCTAGCAAGGAGGGAGACCCTGCATGTTTCAACTTGCTCCTTCATCTTTAAAAATCATTTTAGATCCTACTATGTTCTGTGGAATACAGAGCTTAACAAGACATTGGTAACTGTTTCAGGACATTTTCAACACCCCCACTTCCATGTTAGCATACGGCGCTAGCATGCTAACGTTAGCATACGGCGCTAGCATGCTAACGTTAGCATGCGGCGGCTAACGCACGGCTATTCGTATTTCCAGGATAGAAATGCCCATTAATGCACTAAATCACCAAACTGTTTTTGACAAACTAAAGTGATATCCTTCAGATTCAAAAAAGTCTTCTGCTTCCATTTTAAATGACAGACAAGAGGACAGTAATGATGGGTTTATAGCTTCAGTG
>JBBPBX010083549.1:0-15499 GCA_038048925.1 Garcialebias charrua | reverse complement strand
TCAGACAACAATCCCTTATGTCATCTAAAAAGTGCAAAACTTGGGGCTATTGAACAGAGATGGGTAGCACAGTTAGCTGCCTTCGACTTTGATGTGCAGTACCGGCCAGGTCGGTGTAACGCCGCCGCTGATGCACTGTCACGACACCCGTTAGCAGGGGAGCCAGAACCAACTGATGATGAGGAGTTTGATGATTGCATTGCAATTTGCAATTTGATTTGTAGAGGCACTGCCCTTGAGCCCGAGCTGGTTACAGCTGGGGTCCAATGTTGTCAGGTAAACCAGATTAGGGCTGCAGAAACTGATAAATCCAATTCACATGCTAAAGAGGCTACACCAACTCTTCCCGGTTACTCCAAGGAAGAGCTGCGGACATTTCAGTGTCAAGATCCAGTGATAAATGTTCTAAAACGGTTTGTGGATCGAGGTAGCCCGCCAAGTTCACAAGAAAGGAAGAATCTTCCTGGTGCTGCCAAATCAGTGTGGAAACAATGGAAACACATTCAGATACGTGATGGGTTGGTGTACAGAGTGGTGAAGGATGATCGTGTTGGAGAGTGCTTTCAGTTGTTTGTTCCAGGTTGTTTACAAGCAGCTGTGCTGAAGAGTGTCCATGACTCTATGGGACATCAGGGAATAGAGAGGACATTACAGTTGTTGAGACAGAGAGCATTCTGGGTAGGGATGCATAACGATGTTGAGCGATGGGTTAAGAACTGTGAGCGTTGTATTCTCACAAAGATGCCTCACCCAAAGATTCACCCTCCAATGAAATCCTTTTTGGCAACACGACCTTTAGAAGTGGTGGCAGTAGATTTCACACTCCTTGAACCAGCTTCCGATGGCCGTGAGAACGTTCTAGTCATTACCGATGTGTTTACAAAGTTCACCCAGGCGTTCCCTACACGTGACCAAAAAGCAGAGACCACAGCCAAAGTCCTCTTAAAGGAGTGGTTCATGAAGTACGGTGTACCTGAGCGTCTTCACTCAGATCAGGGCCGTAACTTTGAATCGGAGGTTATTGCTGAACTTTGTAGAATGTATGGTGTGAAAAAAACACGTACAACACCCCATCACCCGACAGGAAATGCCCAGTGTGAGCGTTTTAACCGCACTCTGCATGAACTGTTGCGCACCCTTCCACCTGACAAAAAGAGGCGTTGGCCTGAACATTTACCTGAGCTGGTTTATGCGTACAATGTTACTCCACATGCGACTACCGGATATTCCCCTTACTTCTTGCTCTATGGAGTAGAACCACATCTTCCTGTCGATGCATTGCTTGCGCATGAAAGTTCTCCTGATAAAAATCTTGATTGGCTTGCTGTGCACCAGCAAAGACTCAAAGAGGCACATGAAAGAGCAAAAGAGTATGCAGAGCAGAAAGCTGCGAAACGCGTTGCTCGGCATAGTCACAAAGTGTACTGTCCTTCGATTGAGGTTGGAGAGTATGTTTACCTGAGACACAGACCAGCTGGTCGTAACAAAATTCAGGATGCATGGAGTCCAGTTGTTTACCAACTCGTAGACGTAGTAGGCACGACTTGCATAGTACGACCTGCAGAGGGAGGGCCTACAAAAACGGTTAACAGGGCTGACATCAGGTCATGTGTCCATGTGCCAGACACAAACCAGGGACACAGTGAGAACACTGTAGCCAAACAGACAAATACTACTGAATCACACACTGCCTCATCTGATGAGTATGATGGGGGTATAGTCATTGAAGAGGTTTCTTTTGACTTAAATCCTGGTTCAGGTGTAGAAAATCCTAGTGGTGAAAGTGTTCAGAAGCGAACAGAGACTCTGTTGACTTCCGAATGTGAACTTCCTGTGATTGAACAGAGGGAGACTGAGCATGTTGACAATGAAGCAGGCGATATTGACCAACTGGGTGAGATTCCAGTGTCTCCTCCTGGCGTTAGACAAGCTCACACACCTGCTCCCCGCAGGAGTAGAAGAGTGAATGTAGGGAAACACCCAAACCCACATCACCAACCTAGGTCAGTGTTGGGGCCAGAAATGAACTCATAAATGGCTTCACAGATTATTGCAAGCTTAGGTTCTGTTTTTTTAGAGAAGCTCTAAAAGAGGTAAAAAGCAGTTGCTTTGTCACCGAGGACGATGACATTTAAGCAGGGGAGAATGTAACCAGGTGAAAAATGGGTACATGTCAAATGTATTTTAAAAACCATGTTTTGCTTTAATTTCACCTATGGTTGTAATTCTTGTTCTTTGTCAGCATGTGGTGCTGTTGGTACAGAGAGGTCTAAAAGGACCGGAAATAGAGAAGAAACCCTTTGTTTATGTACGGTAGCACGGACTGGTTAAGAAAACGGAAGAGAAGGACATTTTATCTAGGACTTGGTGGAGAGGACCACTCTGGCCACGTGAGAGGAGAATCCTAGTGTCCGGTAATTGTTGGAAATGAATTATCTTCCGTGAATGAAGCTATAGAGACGATGCTAATGTTTTATTTCTGTTTGTTCTCTCGTAGAGGGCCGCTGCCGTTTGTTATGCAGTAGCTTTCACGCTGTTAGATTTCAGCTGTTACGTGCAGCTGCATGCTACTCTGTTGGGTGCTAACCGTGTTGTCGGTCCGCCATTTTATTTGAAGCTAAGGCTTGCTGCCGTTCGAAACACAGACTTTTTCTTGGTTTCTTTTATACATAACTCAGAGGGAATAGTTTATTTTTGAGAATAAAGAACCCCATATTTGAAGCTTCGTGTGCTGCATTTATCCCGGTTTCAAATGTATCAAATGTTTTGATGTATTGTATTATTGTGCAATATTTAACATTTAATTCTACCATGACTTTGACTTTGAAGAGCACTGCATAAATTATTGTGTATTGTGTATTTATATTATGATAAACAATTTAGTAAAGTAACTCATGTATCCGTCCATCCATCCATCCATTATCTTCATCTTGTTTTGAAGTCATTTCGCCGGGGCAGCAGCTTGAGCAGGGAGGCCTAGACATCTTTTTCCACAGCCACCTCTTCCAGCTCTTCCAGGAGGATTCCAAGGTGTTCCCAGGCCAAATGAGATACATAGTATCTTTAGGGTGTCCTGGGTCTTCCCTTGGGTCTCCTCCCAATCAGACATGATTACCGGTACATGTCTCCCTGGAGGCGCCCGTCCTTATGCCCGAACCACTTCAACTAGTAGTTCCTCTCGACGTGTAGAAGCAACGGTTCTACTTCGAGTCTATCCTGGATAACTGAACTTCTCTAAGGGAGAGTCCAGCTACTCTGTGGAGGAAACTCATTCCAACCACCTGTATCAGCGATTTTGTTCTTTCGGTCACTACCCAGAGCTCGTGACCATACATGAGGATAGGAACATAGACGGACTGGTAAACGGGAGAGCTTAGCCTTATAGCTCAGCTTCCTCTTCACCATAATGGAACAGTACAGAGTTTGCAATACTGCAGATGCTGCACCAATCTGTAAATCTCATGCTCCATTCTTCCCTCACTAGTGAACAAAACCCCCAAATACTTGAACTCCTCCACTTGAGGCAGATCCTCACCCTTGACCTGAAGCGATCAATCCACCCCTTTCCAGTTGAGGACCATGGCCTCAGATATGGAGTTGCTGATTCTCATCCCTTCCGCTTCACACTCTGCTGCGAACCGCTCCAGTGAGCTGAAGATCACGGCATGATGACACCAACAGGACCACATCATCTGCAAAGAGCAAAGATGGAATCCTGAGGCCACTGAACCAGAATCCCTCCGCTCCCTGACTGCACCAAGGAATTCTATACAAAAAAGTTATGAACAGAATCGGTGACAACTGGCAGCCCTGGTGGAGTCAGACTCCCACCCTGAAGGGGTCCGACTTACTACCGGCAATGCAAACTAAACTCTCATACCACTTGTATAGAGACCGAACAGCTCAGATTCATAACTGGCTGTAACTATTGTACCCACCATTGTACCACTGGTTAACTGGACATCATTAATTTCACACACTCTCTCACTGGTACATTTTAACCTTTAAATCACTTCTCTGTCTACTGCCTTCATACATCTCCTCCTACATGTCTCCTCCTACATGTGCAGCTACAGTGTGTGCTCTTAGGACATTATTAAATGCAGAGTTCCCTCAGTGAGTACTGAACTAGGCAAAAGGGCCTTCTCATACTCTGCTCCTGTTTCCTGGAATATCTTGCAAAAGATCTGAAGCTCTCGACATTGACCTCTCTAAGTGGCTTCAAACATCTGCTAAGTTCATGGGAAAAACCATTGCAGACATGTTCCTGTTTCTGATATTCTACACCGCCTTACAATCTAGCTTTTTTTGCTACTTTTTCTTTTAACTATCCTTTTTTTAACACTAGGAATACCAGAATATTCAGATGAGTACTACACTTACCACAGTCTGTCAAATTACA
Source organism: Garcialebias charrua (assembly GCA_038048925.1). Classification (NCBI taxonomy): domain Eukaryota; kingdom Metazoa; phylum Chordata; class Actinopteri; order Cyprinodontiformes; family Rivulidae; genus Garcialebias; species Garcialebias charrua. Next base: position 11,097 of record JBBPBX010083549.1, on the reverse strand, counting down.
GATTGAGGGATTTGCATTCAATTAGGTTTGTGTGACCCCCTGGGGCTGAAGTCTTTTGTGTGCTCAAAACATCCCCCCAGTAGCATAAACAAAACATCTCCCCCATATTCCAACAACAACATTCCTTCTGTAGGTTGAAAGTGCAGCTTTTTACAACACAGACCAAACTTTTGGAGATGTTGATGACTCTTTGCAAATGTCAACGCTAGAAACTTCAGTTTATTTTATAGATACTGTATACGTTTTATACTTTTTATACTACTATGCAAAAACTCAGGACAGTATTACACTTTTATTATTTCATTTTATGCTTATGTTCATTGGGTGTTTGGTGTTTTAGGGGTGTTTGGTGTTTCAGTGTTGGTGTAAATTTTCATACTTTTATACTATTATGAAAAAACTCAGGACAGTGTTACACTTTTTTACTATTTTACTATTTTATGCTTATGTTTATTAAATGTTTTAGTGTTTAGTGTTTAGATGGTTACTGTTGCACCGAGGGACTGAGAGAAACGCAATTTCGGTCCTGTGTATGTCCTGTACATATTGCAGTTCTGACAATAAAGTTGACTTTGACTTTGACTGCCTCTAAGCGAGCAGGTCCCCGGTTCAAATCCTGGTCCGGGGGCCTTTCTGGGTGGAGTTTGCATGTTCTCTCCGTGCATGCGTGGGTTTTCTCCGGGTGCTCCGGTTTCCTCCCACAGTCCAAAAACATGCATGTTAGGCTGATTGTTAACTCTAAATTGACCCTAGGTGTGAGTGAGACAGGTCCCTCTTGTAAATGAGTCCCCGTGGCTCAACGAGTCCAGCCTGTATAAATAAAGGTTGAATGAATGAATGAACAAACTGATATGGAGAGAACACAAATTCTGTAAGAATAAAAATACTAAATATCACCTATTCCACGGTCAAGGCGGGATTGCATTGGTCACTTTTATCTGAAGGCGGCGGGATTGTACAGGTGGTCCCCGACTTACGAGGACATCGACTTACAGGCCTTCGGCCTGGAAACCCTGCTATGGACCGTGTCGGTTCATAAGTTTCTCCGCGGAGACACATGCGCTTTATGTGAACGGCGGTTTTGTCAGGAAGGCATCTTTGTCCTTCCTGGACGAAGGACAAATGGTAAATGGAGCTTATTTATATAGCGCTTTCCAGCCCCCTATGAGGGGCCCCAAAGCGCTTTACAATACCAACCATCCAACCATTCATACACACATTCATACACCGGTAGCGGCAGACTGCCATGCAAGGCGCCATCCAGTCCTACCGGGAGAAACTCGGGGTTAAGTGTCTTGCCCAGGGACACAACGACACATGGTGTGGGGAAACGGGATTCGAACCTCCAACCTTCCGATCGGTGGACGAGTGCCATTACCACTATGCCACGGCTGCCTATCTGCCTATCTGCAAGCTACATGCTGAGTGAAATAAAATTGAATAAAGTTGTTTCACTCCAGTTTTCATGTAAACATTCATACTTTTGAGTGTGGAAAAATGATTGTGTTATACAACAAATACAGAGCTTTATCATTCAATGGGTCTCTGACTTTGTACAGTACTGTAATAGATTTAGTATTTTTATTCTTACAGAATTTGTGTTCTCTCCATATCAGTTTGTTCATTCATTCATTCAACCTTTATTTATACAGGCTGGACTCGTTGAGCCACGGGGACTCATTTACAAGAGGGACCTGTCTCACTCACACCTAGGGTCAATTTAGAGTTAACAATCAGCCTAACATGCATGTTTTTGGACTGTGGGAGGAAACCGGAGCACCCGGAGAAAACCCACGCATGCACGGAGAGAACATGCAAACTCCACCCAGAAAGGCCCCCGGACCAGGATTTGAACCGGGGACCTGCTCGCTTAGAGGCAGTCAAAGTCAAAGTCAAAGTCAACTTTATTGTCAGAACTGCAATATGTACAGGACATACACAGGACCGAAATTGCGTTTCTCTCAGTCCCTCGGTGCAACAGTAACCATCTAAACACTAAACACTAAAACATTTAATAAACATAAGCATAAAATAGTAAAATAGTAAAAAAGTGTAACACTGTCCTGAGTTTTTTCATAATAGTATAAAAGTATGAAAATTTACACCAACACTGAAACACCAAACACCCCTAAAACACCAAACACCCAATGAACATAAGCATAAAATGAAATAATAAAAGTGTAATACTGTCCTGAGTTTTTGCATAGTAGTATAAAAAGTATAAAACGTATACAGTATCTATAAAATAAACTGAAGTTTCTAGCGTTGACATTTGCAAAGAGTCATCAACATCTCCAAAAGTTTGGTCTGTGTTGTAAAAAGCTGCACTTTCAACCTACAGAAGGAATGTTGTTGTTGGAATATGGGGGAGATGTTTTGTTTATGCTACTGGGGGGATGTTTTGAGCACACAAAAGACTTCAGCCCCAGGGGGTCACACACACCTAATGGAATGCAAATTCCTCAATCTGTCATTTTACAGTCTCCCATGGGAGCTATATGTAAAATATGTACAAGTACATATGTTTGGTATTCCTAGTGTTAAATTACCATTTTATTTTCACTTGTTAAAAAAATATTAAAATTGTATTCATCCTTTGGTTGTCTATTATTGTCGTTGTTGTCCACTGTTGTCACCACTCTGTTAAAATGCAGGTCTCTCTTGTAAATGAGTCCCCGAGGCTCAATGGGATTAACTGAAAGTTATGAACCATAACTCATGTTCCCTGAAGGAAGGGAACGAGGTGCAACATACTTGCTATGGGAATTGCACCCCCGCGCGATTACCTGAAGGAATACATTCACACCTTTTACGGCAGGGGGCGTCACCCCGCGCCAGAGGTACCGCCCTTTAGGTACTTAGGCGACTGACGCCCCTCCATCTTCCTCAAAAATTGCACTTCACCGAGCTTTCAGCATTGAAAAGGGCCAGCTATGTTGCACCTCGTTCCCTTCCTTCAGGGAACATGAGTTATGGTGCATAACTTTCAGTTCCCTTTCAGTTCGGTCTCTCGGTGCAACATACTTGCTATGGGAACGTAATTCATTCACGCCCTTGAAATGCTCAGTAAAATGCCTGTTAGTGTGAACGTCTGCCCTTGACCAGAAGGCATCTCAAAGCTACTTTCTATTGTGTATTAGAAAGAACAGCCTGAGTGACATCACACGCAGTAACATCCAAACTGTAGTACTTTGCAAAAGTGTTTAAAGAGCTCCAGTTCGCAGCAGCACAAATGTCTGCAACTGACACGCCCTTGAACAATGACCATGAAGTGGCCAAGCTCCTGGTTGAGTGAGCATGGACTCCAGGGGGCACTTGTTGACCCTTGCTACCATATGCCCTCTTAATGGCCTCCGTCACCCAATGTGAGAGGTGCTGTCTTGATAGGGCCTTTCCTGTAGCAGGTACGGCAAAGCAGACGAACAGTTGGGTTGTTTTCCTCCATTCGGCTGTTCTTTGCATGTAGGTGCGTAAAGCCCTCACCGGGCAGAGAGCCTGTAGCCTTTCCTGTTCCTGAGTGAGTACAGGAGCAGGTGGGAAGGAGGAGAGATCAAAGTCCAGACTCCTATGGTTCAGGGTCAGGACCTTGGGAGTATATGCGGGATTAGGCCTTAGTGTGACCTTTGACCCGTCAGGGGCGAATCTGGTACACATTGGGTGTACAGACAATGCATGGAGGTCACCCACGCGTTTCGCCGAGCACAGAGCCAGGAGAAGAGCAGTTTTATAAGATAGAAGATCTATCTTAATCTCGCTGAGAGGCTCGAATGGTGGGTCGCAAAGAGCCCCCAAGACCAGACCAAGATCCCAACCAGGGGTCAAGGTCCTGCTGGGCGGCCTGGTTCGAAGCACACCTTTCATATATCTCATTATGATTGGATGTGCTCCAGGAGTCCTGTGTCCCCAGCCCTCGTGACAGGCAGAGATAGCTGCAAGGAACACTTTAATCGTTGAATAAGAACGACCCTTTTCCAGTAGATCCTGAAGGAAAGTTAAAAGTTGAGCCAGGTCGCAAGCATAAGAAATGATATTTCTTTCTGAGCACCAGGCTTCGAAGATGCGCCACTTTTGTGCGTATAGGTACTGTGTTGACCCGGCACGGGCATTTTGTATAGTTGTCACCACGTTCTCAGGCAACCCCGACGCCATCAGTCTGTATTTTTCAGCTAACAGACCGGAATTAATTCCAGATCCTGGCCGGAACAGCTGGGCTGTGACTTCCTGTGTGAGACTTTGAGAGTCCACCAGGTTGGGGAGCGGATCTCCATGTTGATGTGTTAACAGACGTCCCTGATCGAGTCTCCTCGAAGACAGATAGAGTCTATTAATTTTAATTGAATGAGATGGGACAGGAAAACTACTGTTTCCCTCCACAACAGGATTTTTCGTTGGTTTGAGGGGCTGCTGTTTCTGTAAACGAGCAGACCTCCTGATTCCAATTGTTGTCCCCTCAGGTGGGATAATGTGTGGGGACAAGGTTGATGCAGCTTTGTGAGGAAAATCACGTGCTACACTTCCATTGCTCGAGCCTTGTGTGTCCTTCATGAATAATAAAGGAGCAACAGCAATGTGTGAACGTGGGGATGATCCTTTGTGGCCGGCAGACTTGAGATAATTTGTTGATAAAGAGCCCAGCTTCCCTTCAAAAACAGTGGGAAAGATCTAGTTCAACTCTGATCCTTTTACACGCACAGTAGCGTGATCACAGCCGTTTCTCAGAGGGTGTGAAAAATGTGTCTGCTTTGGTGCGTCCAACGTGCTCTCCTGTGGTGCAAACGTGTCACGTGATCGTCTGGCTAGTGTATTAGCCAGCCCCTTGCTCACACTGGAGTGGGGGCTGGAACACGTGCCCTTTTCCACTTGTCTTAGCAAAAGGTGTAGGGTCTGTTCGCCGATGCCTCTGGGTCTGTCTTCTGGAGACAGGTTCAAAGGCACTCTGCTGGGGCTTATTGAATAGGCTGGCACCCCATGCGCCGTGAGGGAGGGGGATGTGCCCCCCCCTTTATGACGGCCGACAGGCCAGAGGCCCGTACTGTTGACATTATTTGTGTTGGTGTGTTGTTGTTTTTTTTCAATAAAACAGGGATGTGCTGTTTTATGAGTTTTATTTGTGCTTACGTGCAACGACATACATGATTTGATGTCACTCACAGCAGGGAAAACATGGTTTGTGCATGCAACATATTTATCAGCCATTTGTACTTTGTTACAAATAAAGTCTGAACAAGGTGCGAACACTCCTGTTACCACGTGGGCAGGAGGTCGTTTAAAATGTAAACGTGAACCTGGTTCATCAGGCACATTTTTGACGAGTGTCCCGGTTCGCCGAGGAGGCCCTGTGCCTGCTCACTTGGCATGGGACAAACCTGTTTTTAGTCCATGCGTGCTCTGAGTGAGGTTGGTTTCGGCGGGGGTCTCTGCCGAGGCTCCTCCTCGTATGCTGTCCGCTTCTGCGGTGGCGCACGCATCGTCGAGCGGTGCCGCGGCTGTGCAGGTCCGCTTCCAGCGGATTCTCTGGGGGGGAAACTCCGACGAGGGATGCCCACCCTGAGAGCTTCAGCCTGCCTGCGCCTCTGGTCCAGCTTGGTTTGGATTCGCTCCAAGGTCTGGCCAAAAAGTCCTTCCGCTTCTATCGAGTGGTGGAGAAAAGGCACCTTTTGTCCCTCTGGTAAGTCCGTCAACGTCATCCACAGGTGGCGGAGCGCGATGACCACTTCCGCCATACCTTTGCCCTGAGCCACAGCAGCTGTACCCATCATATGCAGGACAAAGTCTGTAGCTCTGCAAGCTTCGTCCAATAATTCGGCAGCAGCTTGCTTATCCGAGGTTTCCTGCAGTTGTTGGAGTTTTTCTGTGAGGTAAGCCTGCATCATCGCTGACGCGTTCATTGCACGCGCTATGAGTCCTTGAGCTCTGTAGCACTTCTCAAGAAGTGACGCCGAGGCCCTGCAAGCTTTGCTGGGGAGAGTCGGTTTGTTCCTGAAGATCTGGGAGCCAGGTGGGACGCTAGTGTGTCCTCGATCTGAGGTGCATTAGCTATTCCCACCTGATCCATGCCCTCCACGTCGAGGAATTGTGACAGGGGGAGAAGCATGGGCGCTCGTGGCTGGGGCCAGGTGCGGGTCAGTTCCGTGAGAAAGTCTGGGAACACGGGCATCCTTTGCCTTGTTAAACCTGTTGTTTTGAATAAAAATAGTTCCCCGCCAGCCTCGTGACCTGTTGGTGAGGTGGGGGCTCCGGCCAAGGGATGTTCAACGCGTCTGCCGCTCTGTGGCACAGGTCGAACATGGTAAAGTCCATCTCAGGGAGTGCAGGTATCGGGTCCTGGGGAGGTGCTCTCCCGGATCCTCGATCTCGAGTTCTGGTTCCTCCGCTGAAAATTCGCCCGAGGCTGAGATGGAGATCTCGTCTTCATTCATCATGCCTCTGGTGTCGAACTCTACTGTTAGGCCCACCATGGGAGCAAGCGGGTCAGGGCTATCGTCCCATTCGACGCGCGTGCTGTCAGGTCCACCATGGGAGCAAGCGGGTCAGGGCTGTCACCCCATTCGACGCGCGTGCTGTCGTGTAGAGCCATGTGCTCGAGTTCCGGGGTCGGAGTGATGGTCTCCGTGGTGTCAGGGTCCTGTGGACCAGCTAAGCTTCCCATGGCCTTAGCCACGATGTCCACGCGCTGTTGCAGCACCGCATCCAGCATCTGGCTGCAGTGTGGGCAAGAGTCGGGTGCGTCCAGAGCTTGTCTTGCATGAAAAATACCAGGCAGACTGGACAGGCCTCGTGGGTGTCCGTCGCTGCAAGGTAAAATCCACAGCCGCTGGGACAGACGCGCGAGTTTGAGCTCGCCGTCCCGTTGGCTTTCCTTTAAAGTTTTGTCTTTCACTTTCCCTTCTCCGGAGGCATGTCCGAAATAAGGCGAGCGAGACCCTCCAAAATCCTTTTTCTTCTTTGTTCAAGTGTCTCCTCCATCGTGTCGCTTTCGCTAGCTAGCCCGCTAAGCTTGCGTTAGCCGAGGTAGCAGTTGTGGCGCAGTTATAACATCATTGAGCGAAGCAACCTGTGGAGAGAGGAGAGAAGAAAACTTCGAGGTTATAGAAATGTGCTGGGCTAGCTTTCGCTAGTCCAGTAGTACGCAGGGAAAAATTCTCTGTGCGCTCTGTACAGGGAGCGAGCTCACCTCAAGTTGAGCGATGAAGCAGCAGAGAAGTCCCGCGAAGAGAGGTAGTTCAAGTTTTGCGAGGTGAAGGGCAAAAAAGAGGAAGATGGTGGGGCGTCAGTCGCTTAAGTACCTAAAGGGCGGTACCTATGGCGTGGGGTGACGTCCCCTACCGTAAAAGGCGTGATTGTATTCCTTCAGGTAATAGCGCGGGGCCGCAATTCCCATAGCAAGTATGTTGCACAGAGAGACCGAACTGAAAGGGAACCTGTATAAATAAAGGTTGAATGAATGAAAGTAATAACGGGACCCCAATCTCATACTTATAGAGCATCCCCCACAGTGTACCCTGAGGAACATGGTTGAATGCCTTCTATAAGGCCACAAAGCACATGTAGACTGGATGGGCAAACTCCCATGACACCTAGAGGACCGTAGTGAGGGTAAAGAGCTGGTCCTATGTTCCACGACCAGGATGGAACCCGCATATATTATGATCCAGCGTGGTGTGGGAGGAATGAGTCCAGTGGTGCAGACGGACACTCAGAGACACGTGTAGCAAAAGTCAAAAAATACTTTAATAACAAAAACTGAAAAGCTCAACTGTGGCTGTAATACAAAAACTTCAACATGACGAGTTGTACTCACAAAAACCAAGGAGCTGCAAAGACACGACACACAAGGGAGGAAGATGAATGACCCGACAAAGGCATGCACACAAATGCATACTAATATACACAGACTAATTACCTATAATCATGAACACCTGAGAACGAGACGACACACAAACCTGAGACAGACAACATGCAAGACAGACCACCAGAGGGAGCCAGGCAAGGAAGGAGACGACCACCAGAGGGAGCCACTCTTACAGCATTGTTCATCCTGGATCTGAGGTTCGACCAATGATCAGACTTGCTTCTCCACTACCCCTGAACAGACCTTACCAGGGAGGTTATGGAGAGTAAGGCCCCTGTAATTGGAGCACACCTTCCGGTCCCCATTTTTGAAGAGGGGAACCACCACCCCAGTCTGCCAATCCAGTGGCATTGCCCCTGATGCCCACACAATGTTGCAAGGGTGTGTCAACCAAGACAGCCCCACAACATCCAGAGCCTTAAGGAAATCAGGACGAAGGTCATCCACCCCCAAAGCCCTGCCACTGTACATCTTTTTAACTACCATGGAAACCTCAGCCATGGTTTTGGATAGAACAACTCCGAAGTCCCCCAACTCCGCTTCCTCCATGGAAGACATACCGGTGGGATTGAGAAGGTCCAAGAAGTATTCCTTCCACTTCCCGACGACATCACTTGTTGAGATCAACAGCAGCCCACCTTTGCTGAACACAATGTTAGTAAAGAGCTGCTTTCTTCTTACCTCAGCTGGCTGATGTTTTGCCAGAGTCTCCTCGGAGCCAACTGAGAGTCTTTGTCCAAGGCCTCACCAAACTCCTCCCACATATGAGCTTTTGCCTCAGCAACAGCCAAGGTTGTAGACCGCTTGGCCCTCCGATACTCCTCAGCTGCCTCAAGAGACCCAACAGCCAACAAAGACTGACAGGACTCCTTCTTCAGCGTGATAGCCTCCCTTACCTGGGATGTCCACCACTGAGTTCGAGGATGGCCACTGCAAGAAGCACAGACAACCTTGTGGCCATAGCTCAAGGTAGCCACTTCAATAATTGAGTTGCGGAACATGCTCCACTCAAACTCAATGTCCCCCACATCAGCTGGGATATGGTTAAAGCTCTCCCGGAAGTGTGAGTTGAAGATCTTTCTGATGGGTTCTTTTGCATGGCGTTCCCAGCAAACTCTTACTATATGTTTGGGTCTACTGAGTCTGTCCGGCATCTTCTGCCCCCCATCTGATCCAGCTCACTACCAGGTAGTGATCAGTTGACAGCTGAGCTCTTCTCTTCACCCGATTGTCCAAAACCAATGGTCGCAAATCAGATGACATAACTACAAAGTCAGTCATAGATATACAACCTAGGATGTCCTGGCGCCAAGTACACTTATGATCAATCTTACTGTACTTATGTTTGCTTTCCTGGATCAGAGAGGTAATCACAAGGTGCGTGACACGCCCTCACTGCAGCCTACCTTCTAACAGGGTCTATTGAACTGGTCCCGGAGTTTGGGTATTACCTGCAACTACGTGGGACTGTTTCCGACTGAAGACTGTTAATGGGAGAATTCATCTGGATAATTCACCTCCTAGCATCCATAAGCCATACCCACTTTTCTCACCTTGCACCTCCCTCCACCTCAGCAGCCGGGGACCGGAGAGGCTAGTACAAGGTAGCTTGTGTTAACGGAGGCTCCTCCCTTGTTTAAGCTTGCTATTGTTACTGATCCAGCTAATTTTAGGATCCAGGAGATCGGACCCTGGGGTATTGTTTTTTATATAAAACCTTGGTGCTAATGTTTAACCCTTAAAAACCTCCTAATATTTGATGTTATCTTTGTGAACCAAACTTACATTTCCATGGACAAGTGGGTGATGAATAAAAGTCAAGAATTTTACGTTTTGTTTGCTTTAATTACTAGTTTGCAGGGAAGGATCAGCGTTACAGCATAACAGTACAATTATTTATTATGATTATAGGTAAAGAAAAAGTATTAATTCACCAAACAATCTTCAGACTAGATGTTGAGCTGCTCGTTCTGCATGGAGTCCTTGAAAAAGGTTCTTTTCTGGAGTCCAGGCTGGAGAGGCTCGGAGAAGTAGCACATCCATGCTATCATTATCAGAAAATATTCCACCGAGCTCCCTTTAAAATAGGCAGGGCACGGAGGCCAAAGTTTGGTGGTAGGTACCATAGTAGTACCTGATTCCCACGTGTACGGACTCACTTCTGACTGACTAGTAGTTGCCTGGCTTTCTTCGGTGGTCATGATTCAGATTGATATTTTCCTAAACCAATAATATGTGATGTGGGTTTTTCTTCTTAAAATCCCACAATAATATTGAGTGATTTGTCTCTCCCACTCTTCTAGCTGTTCTCTCTGTTGGGCTGTTATCTTGGTTTTCCAATCACAGTAGCCAGGCAACACTATTCCAGAAGTGTTGGAATATCCGTACTCCCTGTATGTAACACTGAGGCCTCTGTCTTTACCTTTGCCTTTTACAACCTGAGTTTTACACTTTTCTCCACAAGGTGTTCCTTTAAGCTCTTCAATTCTCTTCAATTCATAAACCTGTTCTTCACAGTGGCAGAGAATAATGTCTCCGTCTTTAGTTGTCACAACGATCTTGTCTGAGGTTGTAAAAGCGTTTATCCAATAAAAGTATATAATTACCGTGGCCAAGGTACAAGGTGGTGTCTGCATTCCGTTCCCTAGTGCTTTTTGTTGGATAGCTGGTTATCTGTTAGTTCTTAATTGCTCTTGATGTGAGTTCTCTTGGGTACCGCTCTCTGCTGCTTCAGGGCTGAAGGGTGACTGTTTCCTTGTGGCTCTGGCTTCTTATTCTAAGCCAGCACCCGGTTCTGGTGGGAGTGGCTCAGAGCTCCTCCCCCTCTTGCGGCACATGGCTTTGAGACCTTCTTGTAGGATTACACATCCTAATAAGGATGAAGGAAGGAACAGTTCAAGCATCCACCCTTCAACTATATTTCCTCCTTCCTTGATCACTTCTCCAACTCCATGTATGGCCTCTTTAACTTTGCGGCCTACGGTGTAACTAACAGTCTCATACCATGCGCAGCTATGCAGATTCTCTTTATCACCACATTCTTTCCAGCTTTCTTCTGGATACTGACAAGATAGGTTGGAATAGATTTGGTTCGGACCTACCCATTCATATCCCTGTATCTCGTCTCCGAGGCACATGCGGCGCCTTACTGCATGGCCCTCGGCTAGAGCAATCATGGAGTCTGATACAAAGGGGATTATCACTCCCTGAATGTGCTTCCTAGTTTTTAGCTTATGTCCTAATAT
>JBBPBX010083548.1:0-15500 GCA_038048925.1 Garcialebias charrua | reverse complement strand
CGTCGCTTGGATGGCAGCATATGTTGCTCCAAAACCTGTATGTACCTTTCAGCATTAATGGTGCCTTCACAGATGTGTAAGTTACCCATGCCTTGGGCACTAATGCACCCCCATACCATCACAGATGCTGGCTTTTGAACTTTGCGCCTATAACAGTCCTGATGGTTCTTTTCCTCTTTGGTCCGTAAGACACGACGTCCACAGTTTCCAAAGACAATTTGAAATGTGGACTCATCAGACCACAGAACACTTTTCCACTTTGCATCAGTCCATCTCAGATGAGCTCGGGCCCAGCAAAGCCGGCGGCGTTTCTGGATCTTGTTGATGAATGGCTTTTGCTTTGCATAGTAGAGCTTTAACTTGCACTTACAGATGTAGCGACGAACTGTAGTTACTGACAGTGGTTTTCTGAAGTATTCCTGAGCCCATGTGGTGATATCTTTTACACACTGATGTCGGTTTTTGATGCAGTACCGCCTGAGGGATCGAAGGTCACGGGCATTCAATGTTGGTTTTCGGCCTTGCCCCTTACGTGTAGTGATTTCTCCAGATTCTCTGAACCTTTTGATGATATTACGGACCGTAGATGGTGAAATTCCTAAATTCCTTGCAATAGCTCGTTGAGAAAAGTTGTTCTTGAACTGTTCGACAATTTGCCCACGCATTTGTTCACAGAGTGGTGACCCTCGCCCCATCCTTCTATGTGGATGACTGAGCATGTCAAGGAAGCTGCTTTTATACCCAATCATGGCACCCACCTGTTCCCAATTTGCATGTTCACCTGTGGGATATTCCAAATAAGTGTTTGATGAGCATTCCTCAAATTTCTCTGTCTTCTTTGTCACTTGTGCCAGCTTTTTTGAAACATGTTGCAGGCATCAAATTCCAAATGAGCTAATAATTGCAAAAAATAACAAAGTTTACCAGTTCGAACGTTAAGTATGTGGTCTTTGCAGTGTGTTCAATTGAATATAGGTTGAAAAAGATTTGCAAGTCATTGTATTCTGTTTTTATTTGCGATTTCCACAACGTGCCAACTTTTCTGGTTTTGGGCTTGTAAATCAAGTCAGCTGTTTTGTCGACCAGTCATCATCTCGAAGGGAGAGTAGTTTTTATTTTAATCACGATGGTTACTGAACAACACGATAAAAATCCACTTTTTGGATGAGTTTTGTACCTGGATGTGACAAACGCTGAAATAACTTCATTTATTTACTCTCTGAAGAAAAAGAACGGCTTTTTCTCCGGTGAGTGTGCTTGTGAGTCACGGCTGAGTTCTTAACTCAAGTAGTCATGGGAGTTGTAGTTCTTTCCCTCTGACCTATCACAGTGTCTCTACACAGCCCCGACAACCAATCACAATACATAAACAAACGCCACGGCCATTTTGAACAGAAAGTAGCTATCAGTTAGCAAAAGTTTCCGGACTTTTCAACACATAAAAACGCTTATAAACAGAGCAGTAAAATTCTGAAATATAGCAAATCACATTCTACAGTTACACTAAGCTCAACGCTCAGCAACACAGCGATTCAACTGTCGAAAACAACGACGGACTCTCTCGGAACCATCTCGAACCGTTCGGTCCACAGCAGATCCTGGACACACCAAACCACTGAGCAGAAAAAGTTTCTGACAGCATATGCTTGTTTACCCGCTTCAAATGCAATAACTACACAACAGCACTTCCTCGCAGTTGTTATAAATGAGCTTATTAGGCAAAAAGTTGACGCGGAGGTCAAACGTGAATGCGCTATTCTGTGACAAGTCAGCAGTGAGTCCAAACAAACAGAACCAGAACCTGACCCACACACACAGCAGCGACAATTCTATGACCCAAACCGCTTCAAACAAGGACAGGATTTATATAAAAAAAATACATACATTCGGTTCTTCTCTTCTCTCACAATTGGGTTAAATACAAAATAAGTCCATAAATCTTTTCTGGGCTGGCGGCCGGCCGGCCACCGACCGAGCCCCTTCGTTCGTGCAACATGCTGCTGCATGATCTTCCATGGTCCAGTTTGAAAAGGAAGTCACAGGTGAGCGGCGCGCAGCGCGTGGCCATGCTGCATCAAGACCGCGGTGGTGGGCGTGACCAAACAGCTGACTTTCCGACACAGAATATAATTATGGGCACTTGGGCAGAAATATAAATTATTGATTGAACGAAACATTTTCGTTCAGTCTCGTCTCGTCTAACGAAAACTCACACACATTTCGTCACGTTTTAATCATTAAAGAGCAATGATTATTTAGTTACCGTTTCATTATTGTCATGAAAAAAGGGGGCGTTAACGAAAAATTTACGTCAGCGTTACGTCAACGAAAACAACACTGGTCACAGCTACGCGACGCGTCAGCGCCTCATTTGCCCTGCTTAAAATGGCAGCCACAGAAGCGAGCGAGTACGAAGGACTTCACAAGAAAACACGGTAAAAACAATTGTTTCTTTGCGAGAAAAAATATATTTCTTAGCTGACTTTATAGCACAAGGGTTCCTGAGCTTACCGGTTTGACGAAATGGTCAAATCTGCTGGATTATAAATTGTTTCGGTTTGACTTCTTCCAAATTGGTCGCGTGCGCTACTAAAATAAATTATAAAAAATTGAACTTTATCTCAAATGTCTTATACAGCTAACAGTTTGTAAATGACCACCAAATTACGCTCTGTAAGTTTCAAGAAAATCCGCGTTGTGGTTTATGAGTTATCTTGCTAAAAAAAAAACAGCTAACCTCACAGCTAACAGCAGCTACATCCAGAGCAGGGGGCGGGCAGCGACAGAGTCAGTCCGACCAGAGGAGGCTTTTTTCGGACACATGAGCTAGAAACGGTCTGGAAGTGGCCCCCTAGCGGACAAAAAGTGGTACTGCACCATTTTTTTTTGCCCAAAATGAAAAACAGCAAAATCAGAGCCAAAAATGGGTCTAAAAATATGGGAAAAAATCCATAAATAACACGCTTCGGTGTATAACACGCAGGACATTCAAATGAGCAAAAAAAACGTGTTATACTCTGACAAATACGGTAAAAGGAGCTTTCAAAGAAAAATCAGCATTACCAAATATACGAGGACACACATGTGCTCCTTAGGCAGCCAGTGGAAGAGATCAGCGGGGTTAGTGGGCAGGATCTCATCATCCTGGAGTGTGGAGATGGTTTGGATACACTGCTGCAGCTGCTTCAGACACGGCTTCACGCTCTTTACCTGGAGAAAAAAATAAACATTTTACATTTCTTTATCCCCGCTAACCATTAGCTTCATTCATCATAAACCCATTCAGAGTGTGTTTCCAACCTGTCCAGCATCCAGGTAGTGTGTGACCTGCAGGACCAGGAAGAAGACTCTCAGAGACTCCTTCTGGATCGGGTTTCCCTGCCAGTTTTCTACTATAGTTCCACACAGTGTGAGAAGAGGGTGCACCTCACCGAGCTTCCTCTCCATTAGCAGCAACTGGACAGTTAGAAATTACATTTCAAATCAAAAATGAACTAAAAACATTTCACACCACGTGTAAAAATGTAAATAAACGTAATAATGATGAAATAGCAGAAAGGGAAACCAAAAACAAAACTCACCATTCCTTTACTAAGAAGAAACAAAGCCCTGCAACATAGAACATTAAATTATGATACAGAAAAGTAATTTAAAACATGACCACATCAGACACTTATTGACTCAGCACAGATGAAAAGACTCAACTGCGGAGAAGTGGAAGATTTTTGGAAATACTGTATAATAAAAGCTAATGAGTTGAACTTAATTAATGACTTCATGCTGGACTTACAGAGTCTTAATAGGTTAAGAAGACTTAAAAGTTAAATGAAAGTTTGCATATTTAGCCATTTTCAAGCAGTTAACAAATTAAGCTAAAAAAAAAACGTGTTTTACCGTATGTTTATGTTATTTACTGGTGAAGATTCTCAGTCATCCAGGACATGATAAATCAAAAAAGGCGTTCAATACAGAAACAACTGGACTTTATTTGTAACAGAAGACGTTTCGCTTCCCATCCGGGGAGCTTTATCAATTCAATTTCTGTTACAAATAAAGTCCAGTTGTTTCTGTATTGAACGCCTTTTTTTATGTTATCTACTGTCAAACATTTTTAAGATTTATAAATGGCTTTACAATTAAGGTCACAGTTGTAAAATATTTGAGTACTCTATCAAATAATTCGTTATACTGTGTGCATGTGCTTTGTCAGTTCTTATCAAACTTTTATCACTGAAGCCGCCAGAGACGTTTTGACACAGAATTTGTTTGAAGATAGGTGAGCTGCTCTTTAGAGCAGAGATATCAGAAGTCCTTTACTCTGGATGTGCTCAAGTCCAACAATTTGCAATTCCTTTTCCTTAAATTATTAGTGTCAAAAAAACAGACAAAATTTATATTTTGAAGAAAGCTGCAAGTTTAAAGCTACAATAAGATTATTACATGTCATGTGCCATGTAGACTGATGTTCTTGCTCTTAACTCCAGTTTGTGCACAATATGTCAGGTCTCACTATAAAAGGCAGATTGTTTCTGCAGCGACTTTGGTTTCAGTCAGAGTGCATCTCTTCAAAGTTGCTCATGTTGTGCATTTGCTGTACGATGATTTTCAAAGTCAAGTCAAAGTCAAAGTCAAAGTCAACTTTATTGTCAGATCTGCAATATGTACAGTGCAGGACATACACAGGACCGAAATTGCGTTTCTCTCAGTCCCTCGGTGCAACAGTAAACATCTAAACATTGAAACACTGAAACATATAATAATAGACATAAGCATAAAAATAGTAAAACTAACACTGTCCTGAGTTGTTTTTTTTTTTTTTTGCATAGTGGTATAAAAAAAGAGTATAAAAAGTATAACTAAAATAAACTAAAGGTTTCTAGCATTGACATTTGCAAAGTGGCAAAGCAGCGTATGAGTCAATGTACACAGTATATGTATGAGGTAGTAGTTGATGTTGTTGTAGAGGCAAAAAGTGGCATATGCAGTAAGGCACATTGGGCATCCCTAAATAAGACCGTTCAGAGCACACTGTATATGTACCAGCAGTGGTGTAGATATTAGAGTAGTGTAAATTTTCATCTTACAGCTGAGTATATTTGTCTTACTCTTGCCCTTCATGTTTTAGCATTTAGTTATTTTCCTCCTCCTTCCATTGCACATAACGTAGCTTTAGCAAGATGTCGGACAGTAACAGTCTCTGTGAAAACTGGTGTCCATCAAGAAGTACACAACAAATCAACTATGTACGCCTCAAAGATGATTTGTAATTAAGTACCGGTAGTTCTACTTATACTGTATATGTTTCTGCATTATACATGTCTGAAGACAGTGAGGTACATACAGCAACAAATAAACATACCGGTAACGGCTAGTTTCACAAGCTGTGTTTCCATCCATTTTCATTTCGATTTTTGAGCTAATTTTTGAAATCTCGCAAATATGTAAATACAAATTAATGCGAAGCAGAAGTGTTTCCATCTGCTGGCTTGAAGCGCATCTACCAAGCCACGCACAGCGTCATTACGTCAGACGTCAGCGTCATTACGTCAGACGTGAGCACTGCGCATGTCTACAGTAAACAGGAAGTAGCAGTTGAAAACAGAACCTGGCCACACATCTCGTCAAAATGGAGAGAATATTTCAGGTACGTGTTGCTATCGGTCGAGTTGTATTTATTCTGTCATACAAACTAGTTTTAGCGATGTTACATGTTGTCCGGAGCGGAAACAGCTGATCAGTCACGTGACGTGAATGTTCGCTTCGGCAGCACGAGTCGGCAAATGTGTTTCCATCTGTCGCTGTGCGCATCTGCTCATTTTCGAACATCCCAAAAACCACCTCAAGCGAGCGTATAAACTTTTTGGCGAACTTGAGAAAGTAAATACGGATTTTGCCGTTTCCATTAAGCTTTTCTGCTGCGATACTTCAAAATGCGCACCTAGAAACCTTGATGGAAACACGGCTAATGACATAAAATCTTAGATGAACTTCAATACAAGCCTGACATAATCAGATTTAGACACATTAATAACTCATATTTCAATGGGGTCAATTAACATTTAGACTTTTGCAAGAAATTACTGTATTGGGAAAAAAATATATCCAATTTTTAAAAAAAACAGAAACTTAACTTTAATGACAAAGAAAGAGACATTTACCTGGTATATTCTGAACCCACCACTCGAGCATACTCAGCTCCAACTCCCAGAAGGTCACACGCTGACACCAAGTCCTTCTCCAGTGTATGAAGTTGCTGAAAAAATCATTTTCAACAATCACTTTGTGCTCTTTTGTGATTTGGAAAACAAAGAGCCAACAGTACATAGAACCTAAGGTCATGATTATTATTATTATATTATCCGTCAGCTAACAACATTCAGACTAATTGCCAGGATTGTTTTTTTCTGCTGTACATATCCAGTTGAAATAAGTAAAAGCTGCAGGGTTTGATCACATACCGCCAACTGGAAGAGCAGTCTGCAGTGCCAGTATGGTGTTTGTTGGGAAATCTGGATGGCTTTACGCAACAAGGGTTTTGCAGAGTCCACCAAATTCTGAAAAAAATCATAAAAAGATCAATAACTAATACCCCATAACAAATATTCACACCTGGTTCTATAAACTTTGATGAAATAATGTATGAGGGTGTCTGTAAAATCAATGAGAGCTGTGCTACATTTATTACCTGTTGGCAGAAAAGTTCAGACAAAATGCTGGCAGCTTCAAATTTGACATCTTCAAATTGAGGAAGTTGTTGAGATATATACCACTGTAGCACAAAAGACAACAACACGTTAGCTTTAGCTCGTTCAATGTAAAATAACATCAAACAGCTTTAGCAAACACCAGCGAATGAGACTAAACTATAGCATTCATGTCCAAATCAGACACCGCTACAGCTAACGTTTTAACTTTTTTATACATGTAATATTCTTAAATGAACAGCAATTAGAAGCATTTCCGCCGTTCGCTGTTTTCACCGCCTGCGGCCTACACCCGCAGCATCCCCGCTCTTTCCCAGACGCACGCGCCGCTCACCGCTTTCTCCAGGTGGCTGCGGGCGAGGTCGCTGTTCTTGGTGTGATGGTAGAGAACCGAGCCCAGCTGGAGATGTGTCCGGGCCTCGATCCTCTGCGGGGGCTTAAACTGAAACACGGCCTGGAGGCAATGTACGCACAGTCGTATTTTAGGCGGACTGGAGGTTCGGAAATGCTCCGCGAAGCCGAGGAGGGCGAGGTACCAACGATCCGGGGCCTCTACGTTTGACGCCATTTTCCCAGACAACAACAAGTTTTTCAGCGCTGTGAGCGGAGCTGCGGGTTGCCAGGTAGTGACAGAGGAACGACATGCAGGACAAGCCTATCTACAGTACTGTATTCCTCATTTCTCTTACATTAAACACCAAGAGCTAAAATAAAAATACGTGTTTTAATTGATTATAATAATTTAACTCAATGTAGTTGTGAAGAAAACACAAACCACTTGTATTACTTTTATTAAAACCAGTAGCTGCAAAAAAAAATCATCATCAATTGTTCTAGTTTTATTTAAATTTTAAAAAATACTTAAGAAGTATGTATTCATATTAACCATAAATCCTGTTTATTTTAAATTACATAATGTGCTTTTACACTGTAAAACGTTTTCCAGTTTTGTTATTGTACTTTTGAGTATGTTTTCAACTTTTCAGTAGTGGTCTTGGTTTCTGATTGAATTAGAGTTAATAGTTTGGATTAATGAGCATGAACTTTGATGTTTTGAACCACTTGGCTATGGCTGCCAGTGCCTCAGAGGAGTCAAAGTTAGAGAGGGTGTGCCTCAGAAACCATTGGTCCACTATGAGTGTGCTGCTTGTGGCTCCTCATACTGATGAAGTCATTTGGATGAAGGATGAAATGTCTCGACCAAAAAAAGAAACCGTCCAGATTACCGGACTGAATTTAGCTGGTTATTTTTTTATTTATTTCAAGATCTTTTTTTATTGAATTTTTCTTTTTTTTTTCTTCAGACAACAACAACAACAAACAAAAACAACAACAACAAAAAAACACAACAATCAATCTAAGTTACAACATGTAGAAAATAATCCCTACCCAATCACTGCCAAAAGAAAAGGAAAAAAATAAATAAAAGGTAAAATAGCCAAGAGACTGCATTAACCTGAATGAGTTGTGTTGTCAAAGAGACTGGAACAGATTCAGGAAAGGTCCCCAGACATTCTCAAATTTACCCTCTTTCTGTTGGAGTGTGAATCTGATTTTCTCCAGCTTTAAACAGGACATGATGTCAGCCAACCACTGAGCGTGAGTGGGTGGAAACGGTTCTTTCCACCTAAGCAAAATAGCTCGTCTGGCCAGGAGAGAGGTGAACGATATTACATGTTGTTGGTTTTTATTTAGGTTTGTCATGCCCTCTACAAGACCAAACAGAGCAATCAGTGGGTCAGGGTTCAGGCGTGTATCTAGTACATGTGATAAAGTCTGAAAGATTTCCCGCCAATATTTGTTCAGAGATGGGCAAAACCAAAACATATGGGAGAGAGAGGCTTCAGCATGTTTGCATCTCACACAGTATGGGCTGACATCAGGATACATAGAGGACAATTTCAGTTTAGAGATGTGAGCTCTGTGCACCACTTTAAATTGTATTAGACAATGTCTAGCACAGAGAGAACTGGAGCTCACCAGTTTGAGTATGGAGGTCCAAGAGTCCTCTGAAATAGAGGAGCCGAGATCCTCTTCCCAAGCAGCTTTGATTTTATCTGAGGAAGCACGCTTCAAATCCAATAGTTTACTGTAAATGAATGAAATGGACTGTTTTTTATTTGGGTCTAGAGAAAGAATAGTGTCAACAATACTGCTATCAGTTGAAATGGAGAGGCTGGACAAATGAAGAGTAATAAAGTGCCGTATTTGGAGATACCTGAAAAAATTGGACTGGGGAAGACCAAATTTTTCACATAGTTGTTGAAATGAAGCTAAAGTGTTATTGAGAAACAAGTCATTGAAGCGTACTATACCCCTTCTTTGCCATTCTTTAAAAACAGAGTCCTGAGATGAGGGTTTGAAAAGTTGGTTAGACATGATAGGGCTATAGAGAGAGAAACTAGAGAAATTGAAACATTTACGAAATTGTGCCCAGATTTTTAGTGAGTGTTTTATAACTGGATTTATAACAGTTGTAAGTGGTGGAAGCGGGAGTGAGGATCCCAAGAAAGCCACGGAGGACCATTTCCCAGAACACTGTGACTCCATCTCTACCCAGTCAGGGCTGTCAGGCCTGTTGTAATAGAATGACCAGAATGCTAGACAGTGTAAGTTTGCTGCCCAATAATAAAAGCGGAAATTTGGAAGGGCAAGACCGCCTGCGGCCTTAGTTTTTTGGAGATGTGTCTTATTTAAGCGTGGACGTTTTCCTTGCCACAGATATGATGAAATGATGGAATCTAACTGAACAAAGAATGAACCAGGGATAAAAACAGGAATATTTTGAAAAAGATATAAAAACTTAGGTAAAGTGACCATCTTGACTGAGTTAATACGGCCTGTGAGGGAAATGGAAAGCGGTGACCATCGGGATAATGCCTGCTTTGTCTGATTCAACAGAGAGACAAAGTTTTCTTGATATAAATCTTTATACCTCCTCGTAACTGTAACACCCAGGTAAGAGAATTTTGTCTTCTCAATTTTAAGAGGCCATTTACCAAAGTCAAGAGTCTGCGCCAGGGTATTGACAGGGAAAATTACACTTTTACTCAGGTTTAATTTGTAACCAGAGTTTATTCCAAATTCCTCAAGTAATGATAAAACGGAGGGCAGCGTGTCAGTCGGATGAGAAATGAAAAGTAAAAGGTCATCAGCATAAAGGGAGACCTTGTGCTCCATATCGCCTCTCCAGATTCCTGAAATTGTGTCACAGGACCGCAAGGCAGTGGCAAGAGGTTCAATTGCCAGGTCAAAGAGCATAGGGCTCAGTGGGCATCCCTGGCGAGTTCCTCGATGTAGACTGAAGGGTTTTGATATCTGAGAGTTGGTACGAATGGTTGCGGTGGGATGTGAGTAAATTAATTGCACCCATGTAATGAAATTGGGGCCAAAACCAAATTTGTCAAGAACATTAAACAAGTAGTCCCATTCAACCCGATCAAATGCTTTCTCTGCATCAAGGGAAATAACACACTCAGGAACAGTATCCGAAGGAGAATAAATAATGTCAAAAAGGCGTCTGACATTAAAAAAGGAGTGCCTGCCTTTAATGAATCCAGTCTGGTCTTTTGATATGATCAAAGGAAGGATCTTTTCCAACCTTTGAGCAAGAACTTTGGCTAAAATTTTGGCGTCTGTATTTAAAAGGGAGATTGGTCGATAAGAGGAACAGTGAGTTGGGTCTTTTCCTTTCTTTGCAATGAGGGTAATGCAGGCCTCTAAAAAAGATTTCGGAAGGGATCCTTGGTCAAATGACTCTAAGAGAACCGAGTGTAGGAGTGGGGAAAGTAATGAAGAAAATTTCTTAAAAAATTCAGCAGGGAAGCCGTCAGGACCCGGACATTTGCCAGACTGCATTACCGATACAGCTGACACAATTTCTGTCAGGGATATTGGGATCTCCAGTGCATCTTTCAGGTTGGGTGTGAGTTTTGGCATGTTGGTCTTTTCGAAAAACTGAGAAGATAAATTCTTGTTGGTTTGGGATTCTGAAGTATATAAATGGGAATAAAAGTCCTTAAATGCTCTGTTAATTTGTAAATGATCTAGAGTTGTGGTGCCGTTCTCTAATTGGATCTTAGGGATGATTTGTTTAGCCATGGCACCCTTCAACTGATTTGCCAGTAGTTTTCCTGACTTTTCTCCATGTATGTAAAATGATGATTTACTTTTCAAAAGTGATTGTTCTATTGAGTATGTAGACAATAAATCAAACTTAGTTTTGAGTTCTACTTTTTTTTGTACAGATTAGGGCATTTGTTTTGAGCATATTGTTGATCAATTTCTTTTATCTGCTGGGCTAAATCAGTTCTTTCTTTTTGAGATTTTTGCCTCAGCCGGGCGGTATATGAAATGATTTGTCCCCTAAGATAGGCCTTAAGGGTATCCCAAACGGTTGACAATGGGATCCCAGGAGTTCTGTTTATGGATAGAAAGAAGGTTATTTCTTTTTCTATAAATGTAACAAAATCATTGTTTGACAGTAACGTTGAATTGAATCTCCACTGTCTACTCCTTATAGGAATGTCAGGGAGGGACAAAGACAGAGTGACAGGTGCATGGTCTGAGATGACAATACTGTGGTAGTCACAGCCACGGACAGAGGGAAGAAGTTTGTTGTCCATGAAAAAGTAATCGATCCTCGAGTACGAGTGATGAACATGAGAAAAAAAAGAATATGCTCTCTCAGCTGGGTGTAAAAAACGCCATACATCGCACAGGCCATACTTAGATAGAAAGGCACGAATAGTATGGGACGACCTGCTGGCTACCCGGAGCACTGGCAAGTGCGACTCACTCCATCTCACGACCACACCTTCAATTGTTCAGCTGGTTATTTTTACCTGGATTATTGGCAAGCATGAACTTTGACATAGAGTTAATAGTTTTTTTTTTCTGTTTTTTTTTTGTAAAATATCTTTCTTGTGTTACTTGTTTTTTATATTTTACGAAATCAAAAAAGATTTTGTAATCAAACACATACTTTGCTAGATTATGATAATTAATTAATTAAAAATGTTAGATAATAATAAGAAAAAGCTCAAAGTAAACACAAACACAAGTTATTTCCTGAAATATTCAAATTATTAAAAGTTTTTGTATTTATTTTATTAGTACAGTACTGTACTGTACTCTGCATTTCTAAAAGGTTACAATGCAAAACACAACAACAATTTCCCAAATATTTCGATTTAAATAAATGAAAAGCTTTTTATTTATTTATTTATTTTACGAAGTAATCGAGTGAGTTAAACTTACATGGCAACCCAAGCCTCTAGCTTTCTGGGTATTGTAGTCCAAAACAGTGGCAGTCCAAGTTTGGAGAGAGAATCCAGAAGGATCTTGCGCACAGAGGCGGGGGGTGTGTCCGAACTGGGTGTTATCTGTTGGACATTGTCTTGTAAACAGCTATCAACGCTTATCTTCCCCACACACCTCCAAGGACGTCAACAACGCAAGGGGACGTGGAAATATACTACATCCCTGCGTGTCGCGAGGTAAGGAGGGACGCGCGTGCTGTGTGCAGACAGGAGGTGCCGTGGGAGAAGCAAAGACTGCAGCGCATGACCGAGTCCACGGTGAATATTTGTAAACACGGAGTCCTTTAAAAAGCCAGCGAAGGTAAAGTAGCATTTATGCTAACACAAATGAATTGAACCAGAGTTTGAGTCTGTCACGTGTATTTATTTATTTATTTATTTATGCACAACTTATATAAACCTTTTTTTTTTTTTCATTTGAGGCGTGGCTTTGAATGTATTGTCTCGTCGCAGCAGTTTTAAAACAGACAGCCGTGATGTGAGTGCTTTACAGACTGGTGGATGGGCACTCATCATGCAGCGCTGTTTTTGTTTACAAGACAGAGGAACGTGCGCGCGCTCACGTCATGTTTATGGCACAGAGCGAGGTATGGCAAGCCCTTTTAACATTAAATCGTGAAGTCTGACTATCCGTAATTACATTCTAGATATCTAAAAAGGACTTTTGACTAGTCACAATTACATTTTGACTAGTCAGAATGTTAATTTAAGATATCTGTATTTACATTCTGACTAGTCAGAATAGCAATTCAAGATATCTTAAAATGAATTTTGACTAGTCAAAATGTAATTAAAGATATCTTAAATGACGTCACCCAATTCGTCATTTAAAGTGTCAGACATCCATAATGACAATTCAAGATATCTCAAACGTAATTATGACTAGTCATAATGACGTTTTTAGATATCTTTATTAAGAAATTACGCGTAGGACCCGCGGCTGCCACTTAGCTGTTCAAACAGATGCCTGCACAATTTTGGGTGGCTGCAGTGGCGCTAGCTGTTCTGGACTAAATTGTCAGAAAATGTCACAAGTGTTAGCATTAGACAGTGAGGAAAATGGCTGAGTTTCATCTGTTGTTTTTGTTCAGTTCCTGGTTGTTCTTGAGGGGCAAGAAAACAACCTTATCTGTCCTACCATGCTTTACTACAGCCTGCTCGTCTCTGTAATTAGGCAGTGTCTATGAGCAGATTGGCTGGGGCAGTCCACAGGACCTGACTTAACGTTTTTAGATTTTTCTACCTGGATTATTGAGCATGCATCAGGAAAACATATTTATTTCTGTTTACTTAATTTCATATTTATGTTCCAGGTTGAAGGCAGCAGTCCTCTTGTGTAGGTTGTTCCACTCGTGTCTCGTGCATCATCACAGCTTGTGGGTGAATTTCTGCTCTTGTTACATTGAACCATCATTAAATATTTTAGTTGACTGACCACTGGAAAGCCTCAGCCTTGGCTGAATATTTAAGAATCAGTATTGCCTCCATTAGAATTAGTTTTTAACTTAGTGTAAATAAAATGTATATTGTATCTTGGAACACAGTCTCTTGTTTACTTGTAAACAAACCCAAGTGCCTTTTCTGTGTATAAATTATGTCCTTGGGTGAAAAGCCTAAGGTGCCGTTGCAGTAAGTTTATAAAATAAAAAATAACATCCAAGCTTGTCACATGTATGTAAACTGTTCTAGTGTTATGTACTTTATTTTAAAGTTTTGAATTATTTTAAACATTCTTCAATTAAAACACACTTGAGCAGCATACTTTTTATTTATTTATTATTATTTGATTGAGTTGAATTGCAAGGAAAACAAGTATAATTTACAACAAATCTAGTAAAAACAAGAAAAAAAACTAACTTTTTAAGTTAACAATTTATAACTGATATCTATAAACTTATAGTGGATTATAGATATTTTTCCCAAATTATGCAATTTCATTTTAAAGAAATTGGCACGTTTTTGTATTTTTCATGAGTAACAACTATTTACAGTATTAAATTAAACTATTTACAGTGATTCACACAGCTTGAGACTGAATATTAAAAATACGAAGGAACAAAAAGGTGATTTGTACATTTTATGATACTGCATTGATATAAACACATTGATGGTGTTGAAGTAAAACATGTCCAGTTTAGACTTCATCTGATCAACCAATCATCAATCAATTCATCACGCCATACCCGTTCAACAGTTATTGTTTAGTGGACCCCCTGACCATCTGAGCTGCCAGTGCTGTGGCAGCAGACTCCTCCTCTGTAAGCAACACAGAAACAGCTGGCAGTAAGCCTTGGTTGTCGAAGCTGTACCCCTGCAGAACATCTGGACTGCTCCCTGGTTCTGGCCTGTATTTCATGTGACACTTGCAGAGACTGAAGATGCATAAACTGACTGAGTGTGGCACAAAACACATGTTGGGAAGACTATACATCATCGAAGGAAGAGCAGGGAAGTCTGGAGCCATGTGGTGCAGAATGATGCTACGCAGGACTTCTCAGTTGGGCACTTTTAAGAAACCAGTCCACCCTGTGGCACAGGCCCACATCTGGATGGTACCAGCTCCAAAGTTGACAGACCATCTACGACAAGAGCAATAAGTGTTTGAGACTCCAGCCGGTGTAGTTTTCCTCCTGATGCCAGGATGTCAGGATCTGGACGTGGTCCTACAAACACACAAGTGACATACCCGGTAATCACAATAAGTTTTGACAAAAGAAACGTACGGTGCAACAGGCATAAAAACATTAACTCAGAGGTTATACCTGTGTACGCTCTGTAAAGCGTGGAGTGCAGACATCTTTTCCCCACAGTTCTGGGCTTTCGCACCACCACCACCATCTTGCTGGCAGGTTCAGGATGGATCCCCTTACAACATAAAAATATGTCAAATAAACTTTTAAATAAATATAAAGGGACAGGTGAACAATTTGGTAGGACACTGTTGGACTGATTTGTGAGAGTTAAAAAAAAAACTTTATTTATGATCTGTATTCACTGGTTAACTGGACATCATTAACCTCACACAGACTCTTCCACTGGTACATTTTCATCTTTAAATCACTTCTTGGTCTGCTGCCCTCATACATCTCCTCCTACATGTCTCTGTGTGAGTGCAGCTACAGCGTGCGCTCTCAGGACATGATTACCTGCAGTGTTCCGTCAGTGAGGACTGAACTTGGAAAAAGGGCCTTCTCCTACTCCGCTCCTGCTTCATGGAATATCTTACAAAAAGATCTGAAGCTCTCGACCTTCACTTCTCTAAATGGCTTTTAAAATCTGTTGGAATCCTGGCAAAAACCAATGCAGACGTGTTCCTGTTACTGATTACTGCTACTGATTTTCTACATCCATTTTATAATGTTTTTGTTAAATATTTTGTTTTTAATTTTGTAAAAAAAAATCTGTATTTCTCTTTTATGTTTGTCTATTGTTGATTGTTTAAGGAAATGTCTACTGTTACTGTTGTCATCATTCT